>WOGR01008840.1:0-11641 GCA_015342045.1 Leptinotarsa lineolata | reverse complement strand
GAAAATTTCGAATAACGGAATTTTTTTTGGACAAAACACAAGCACTGCAGGAAAATCCTTAAGATGCTTTAAGAGCGGTGCCTGTGCGAAAGTTATTGAACAGTTCTGAAACAGTGAAGTTCGTGGTGTACTGAGTTGAACCTCAAAACGATGAGCAGCTACAGTTCGTCGCGTATTTCTTATATGTACCGCTCTTGGTGGAATCGAATGTGCAAAGTCACTTGAACACTTCCCGTGAAAATATCTAGAAAACAGAGACAAATCTCCGTCATTGATGTTCCAGACTATCAAGGTTGCAAGTGATGTTCGCATCTCCAATCAGGCGGATGGCTCTTCTCTGGACAGAATCCAGCAGCTTAAGAGTATGCTTAGGGACGGAGCTTCATGCATGAGAACAGTACACCAAAGAAGGTTCGATCTGAGCTTTATAAAGCATCAAAAGTTGCTGAGGTGTGTACAGTTTACTGGTTCAGAACAGTGTTGAGAACAAGTTTTTGAGAAGCAGCGACATGATTGTGCCAAGACATATTGGTGTCCATTTTCACCCCCAACAAACTTATCGAAGTAGAAAGCGGAATAATCTGTCCTGAAATTATTATATCCGGTTCAGAGACAACTATCTTTTTGGAGAAAACCGATGCCTGGGTTTTCGTGGCAATGGATTGAACCTGATTACTTTCACTCCAATTCGAACTCACTTCTGAATCCTCATAACGATAAGCGTGCTGCCGGTGAAGATGTGCATCTGCAGCCGATGTCCTGGAATCCAAATGGAATGACGAGACACCAGTGTTGATGTTGAAAGTATTCGAGAGATATCCATCGACGGTCACTTGCAAGAAACGTTATTTCAGGAAGCTGGAGAGCCATACACAATAATGATCCGACAAGCCATAGCATCGAAGTTTGTCCAGCAGATCCTCATACCACACCTGGTCAAAGGACGTAACAGCTCTTGACTCTTTATGTTTCTCGATTGTGTCATTCCAAATATAGGCGACATACAATAGAAGGTCGCCTGTTGATCTTTGTTTCCGAAAGCCACATGGATGATTGCTCAAGATGTTGAAGCCTTCAAAATATTTAAGAATATGGTGGTTTACGGCTTTCTCCATGATTTTTGGTATCACTGATAGCAAAGCGACTGGTCTATTGTTATTTGGAAGATTTTTCTCGCCCTTTTTGGGAATGGGCTGAACGCTAGCAATCTTCCAACAAGAAGGAAAAACCCTTTTCTTGTAAGATAGGTTGAAAGGTCTGCAAAATACTGGTGCGAGTTCATTTGCGCACTATTTGATTACGATAACAGGCACTTCATCAGGACCAGACGCCTTGTTGATGTTGAGCTGTTTCAAAATTCCCCTGACTGGACGTTGTCAAAAAGTAATTTCCAGCATTGTGGATTTTAATGTGAAAATAGTGGGTGGTGCCTTTGCCAGAAAATCGCCTCAAAGCAAGCGGTCGTGAAACTATATTGTTGGCTGCGTTATGATAATGGACTGAGTAAGGTCAGCTGATAAATGGTTATATAACTTGAGGTCCAGTGTATAGACATTTCTAGTTTATTCAGAGGTTGTCTAAGTTTATCTGCATTTCTAGTGGAATAATTCTGATAGTCTGAGTGGATGGAGAATATACTTTTCTTTTTATGGATCTCTAGCGAAGTGTTTTCAAAATAAATATACAAGGCGAACGCAGAATTTCGTAAAAGATGAGGAGAGGTTGGCATGGTTCGTTGAATTGAGGTCCAGCTATTATTCTGAGTGCTTTTTCTGCATACGGAAAATCTTTCGAACACGAGGCAATTTTCCCCATAACAGAGTTCCATACAATAAATGAGAGTGAAAGATTGAGTAATAAAAACTAAGTAATGTATTGGTACTTAGAAATCTTTTCAGCTGGCAAAGAAGGTAAAGCTGAGTTGACATTTTTTGGCACAGAAAGTCAATATGATTTTCCCATTTGAGTGAGTCATCAACAAATATACCTAATGATTTTACGTGCTTCTGTGTGGCCAACCTGTAATTTGAAGAGGTGATTTTTTGTTGACTTTTTTCCTAATTTAATTTCAAATCATTAGAAGTGAACCACTTTTCAGCCTTTCTTCAATTTCATTGGTCTTGTCGAGACGTTTACTCATGTCCCAGTTAGATCATTTTGCTCAGTTCAATTTGTATATGAGTTACCCTCAATAGAAAAATTTTATATTTTACATGCTAGTGGCCCAACTACTACCTGTTAGTAGTACCTAGCTACTACCGGTTAGTAGTACCTATGTTGGACAAACCAAACGGACCAAACCAAGGAACATGTTTCGCATATTCAGTTTCATAGACCAGATAAATCTAGTGTCGCTCAACATGCCATAGAGAACGACCATAGAATAAGTGAGAAATGTTTAAAATCGATGAGACATGACAACAGGTGTTTGGATGCCTCCGAAAGCTTGTAAATCGTAAAGTGTGGAATGCGACAATGTGAATGTGAATGTGAATAGCGACAAAAGTCCTATTTCTAAAACCTCTTTGTTTGGTCTTATACGTCGGAATTCTAAATGAAAAAACAGATAAATATTAGAGAAAAAGTTTGGGTGATAGTCACTAACATAGAGAAAATAAATAACAAATTAGAGGTATTAAAAACAGGTAGTTTAGCATAGGAATATTAACAGGTACAAGTTAAGAAGGAGGTAGTAGTTAGCATATACAAACACTAACATAGTAGTGAAATTTAGTCATAATGTGTTTTCAATAGATTCATTTAACGCCAAAGGTTCCAGTACGAACTACCAACCTACACGTATTTATATTTCATAAATTATTGATGTAATAATCAGTATTTTTGAAGAAATAAACCTTTTGGTCGATTGGATTTTCGTAAAGTTTGGTTGTGACATAACCTCTTAATGTACTATTCTTAGAAAGTCTTCGTTAATCCTCGGCTCGCATAGTTCTGTCTGTAGGTTGTCGTTCATAAGAAATGACTGCTGTTTTTTTAAACAAATGGGATTCACTGAGTAATTATAGAATTCTCAACTCTTCGTTATCTCATCAAGTCAATATTTTCTCTTGCCACTTAATGAGGTAAAATTTCGGATGGGCAACTTCAGAATCATAATCATTTGATGATCTTATCGTTAAGTCTTGAGGAAAAACCAACACATTGACTTATTGATCTTTTGTTCACTTGGTAATCCCTTTTGTAATAACTTTGTAATCCCTTTCAACAGGTAAACAGTTGGGAACAAGCCAATAAACGCATAAAAATGCCGTTCTGAGTAGCGAGGTCCTTGGGAAAAAATTGTTCTTTTACTCATGACAGATCCAATAAATGTAATACTTTAGCACCAGATATATCTTCTCTAACAGTTATCCGCATTTTTTCAAACAAAGTGAAGTGTTTATAAACTTGGATTGAACGTTCACAGTATCTTTTGAGAGGGTTATATGGTCATTATACCTATACTTTTATTCTATCCTTTTCTTTCTTCCTCAAGATACCTGAACACCATATCAATATTTTCATAGAGTTTAACAGTTTTTTCTGGTCATTATGTAAGAAAAAGTTCATAGAAACATGTGTTTTTTGAAAATAATGGTTTTGGCTTTCTCCTCCGTATTTATACTTATACTTCTTTGCATGATCTACACATTTTTATGAAGAGTTCATTTTAAAATTATTTTCTTCCTTTTGCCTTTACAAGTTTACTTCATTTTTTGTAAAAGATTTGGAAGTAGAAAGCCAAAACCTCACTGCCTCAAAAATAGATCGATCCTTAAAATATACATTACAGTTTAGTATATATGTGTACTGAACTTTCAATGATATTTTTCTTCGAATGTGCTTCATATATGTTCATTTAAGAATCTTGCATGTACCATATATTGATTTCTTTCAATAATGGAATGATAATAATAATAACTGTTATGTATAAAATACAAAAGCATTTTCAAACTCATATTACTGACATTTTCAAACAATTGTAATAATAGATTTTATTGCAATTGTTTGAAAATGTCCTAACAGGAGGAAACTGCAGTAATATGGCCACCAGAACAAAGTTTTACAGGGATAAACCTGAGAGCCATTACACCATTCAGGTGTAAATATTCTTCAATGATACGTGATTTTCGGGGTCTAGTTATGCATCATTATTGTTACAAAATATTGAAACTTTGCCTGAATGCTTTTACAGAAGTTCAGAGATTTATTTCAATTGATGCTATGATTGTGACAGTAACTGAGATAGCTCAAATTATTTTGTAAATCGCTTGAAACTCACCAATTTCAAGTGCATTTCCTGAAATTACTAATACTTCGATGATTTTTTAGTTGCATTAACGAATAAATAGCAAATATGTCTTCATCAACAGATATCAGGAGCAAAATATTTCGCCAACATATTTAGCTGTCACTTTCAGGACTAGAAAGCCTAAGAATCCTTCAATCCAACGGACAACTACTCTCACTTGCCATTTTTTGACAGGTTCAAATGTTTGTGAAGGGTAATTGCCAAAAACAAGTACAATTTTGAATCACAAAAGTTTTTAGTACTATTAAATACTGCTGTATCCATGGTAATGACTATATAATTTCCACAATGAGTATTATCAAGGATGGTGTCATTAATTTTCAGAGTGTCAGAGTATTTATATTTTTTAATAATTGATGTAGGTCTCAGAAATTACTGTTACTGAAAAAAATTCTTATCGCTTTTTCAAAAATATTTAAATCTGAAAGAAATCGATTAGAAATGTTTTCAATTACTGGAATTTTTCAGTTTACAATTTGAACTCCAGTTGTCCTTGTAGTGCCACTCTTTGTCCTATGAACATTCAAACAAATCCCACTTTAGTCGAAATGAATTCAATCAATAATCAAAAATCCCTCTACTACAAAGTTCTGTTTGCCGGCAAAAAATAACAGTGAAAATAATCAAAAGTAGTACCACAAGACCTCAATATTTCAATATATTTCCATTTTTCAACTAACACTATTATTTCGCAATATCTGAAAAATAAACATATCCAAGTTGTACCCATTTGTCAACTTGACTCGGCTAGATGCATCACCAATACGTCGCGTATTCTTTTCGATTTCACTGAAATTCAGAACAACCTTTCCAATCGAATTGAAATTGTGTTATTAAACAAATAAGTTTCAATTTCTGGATATAATATATAAATTGTTGGTATTCGGAGAGGAGTTTGAATTGAATTGAAATTATTGCCTTATTTTCGTGAGGTTATGTGAATCAGTGTGGCAATTCATTTTTCATTTCGATCTTTTGTATCTGGTCATTGTTTCGGTGAGTTTCATTTGATTTAAATATTCATTTGAGTTGGCACAGTCGACTAAGCATCTAATTACTGTCACAGTCATTATATCAAATCAAACCTGTTAATTGTAAAACCATTCAACTTTGCAAAATTTTGATATTTAGTCACAATTATATTTGAATATTTGATTTTATTGGTTCAATTTGCAGCATGATGCATAACTAGGCCCTGAAATTTCAAAAATAATGACATCTTTATGTCGATTTCATAGCTGTCAGTTTTGACTGTGTCGCTGGGAAGCATTTTATTGCTGTGAAACTCAGTTTGAAAACCCTACAAACGTCAATTTTGACACATAACAAATCGAAGTTATTAGATATCTTAGCTTCAAAAGCATTGAATAAGGAAAAGTAAAGATTCATTAGCTACCATGTTTGTCGATAAATTTGAAAATTTCCAATTTATACAATGAATAAAGTAAATCAATTTGAATCTCAAGCAATTTCCTAGACTTGAAAAATTTTGTTTCTGTCTGTTTTTCCGTTAACCAGCTGTCGCGAAACTTGTGCGAGCTGAGGATTAATGAAGTCTCACCTTTTATTGTGTGATCCTGAAGTTGATATAGTGTGACACACTAAATATAAAGACACTCCTGTATTTTAGTCATTTCTGAAAGCAGATATTTAATTTTTCGTTCAGGCATATACCTCCATGGACCGCACTTTTCCCAATATTCAACCAAACCAAGCCTACTACGATACCGCGAAAAGGGCAAACTTTCGATATTTTGCTTCGCGTTGAAGAAACCGAAATAAGTTATTTGAAAAAGTTGCCGAAAAATTGATTTTTACTCTACATACCACACTTCAACTCAAAATTCGAATTTCATATTCAAGCTACGAAAATAATAAATTCATTATGATGTAGGAATAAGAATGGGAAACCTAATATTCATTATGAATACATTTTTTATTTCATTGATTTTGAGTATTTTATAATTTCTGTAGCTTCTTATTCGGAATCATTGATAGACAATAGGACTTGAACATGAAAATTACAAAAAAAAATCAAATTTCGACATATAATGAAGTCCACTTCATATAGGATTTTTTATTAATAGCTTTATACGAAATTTGACTTTGACATCAATTTCTGCTTCGATCGGGATGAAAAAAAAACAAAACAATGTAGCTACGTGATTCACATTATTGGTCAAATTTTAGTTTTTCCACATAAATAATTCAAAATTTCGAAAAACACACTGGCAGAAAGTTTTTCAAAAACAATTTCCAGTCCGTAAGCGAAATTTCAACCGCATAAAACAATTTTGATATTTTTGTCATTTTTTGTAATTGCACCAGTTACAGAAAAATATCCTTTGTAACCTAAATAGAACTGATTTATGACAATTTTACAGTGCCTTCAATGTAGCGCAATATTAAATGCATTTTTTTTTACAAAACTGAAATTGGACCATTAAAATTTGGTCACACATTTGGTGATACCAACCTTCATATTTTTACAAAACAATTTTTGACTGAATGAGTCAAAAAATTGATAAATACTTGTAATTTCATTACATTTCAAGGGCGTTACCTAGAAGAGAGGTATTGTCAAAAATCGTAATGGAATTGTGTCGTAATTATCGTTATCATCAAGTTAATCCTATTGAATTTCAGCAATATTAATTGGATAACTTCAAAAGTAAAAACACTTCCATCATGAATGGAAACTTTGTTTTTATATATCTCGTACAGGAATGAGCTGTGTACTACATATTTTTTTAATGTAATCAGAAGTTCGCGGACAAATAATTCATCAATTTTCTTCTTGTGAAAATATATAATGTCAAAAATACAGGATTCATTTTTCTGAAATTTATTGTACTTTCAACAATTTTCCACTGCAAGTGGATGTTAATTGATGTTGACTATTTGATTCTTACCTAGCTGAAGGACAGATAATAAATTTCATATGGGTTTTTCCAATATTCTGTAAGGGTCAATTCGGCTACCTAGTAACATCATTAGGATTAATATTAATTTGAGACCTCTATTATCCCCTAATGCAATGGCAAAGCGTAGGGCAATAACACTAGAATTGAAAAATTTATTTTTAACCTGAATTAAGAAGTGTCAACATAGTAATTATTGTCATATCTGTCACTTCATGTGAAAGTGGTTTTCGTAAAAGCCTTCACTTTGTTTTTGCGTTTTCTCATATGCTTTGTTGTTGATGTTTTGGTTCAAGAGAACACTCTCTTTACGGTACTTTAAGTTATAGAGGAATTTTTTCCAAAGATTCATTTCATTTGAGTATCATTATAATTTTACACTTGAAGATTTTGACAACTGCCGAACTTCAATGTCGATGTTGACCAGTTCTCCATAATTTGATATTTAGTGGTCAAACTTGAAATGACATATTGGAAATCTGTCAACATTTTGCTATTGGCACTTGATGTGGGCTATCAGAATATATCCATGAGTCTTTTATACAGGGTGTCGTCTGACTTGGGCCACCCTCATCTTTGAATTTTTAAATACAAAGCTGTATTTTTTGTTGTGGTTTTTGGATCGTTAACGTCCACTTCTTACGGAGAAATTGAATTCAATTTTATATTTTGGAATGTTTCGGTAATATTTTATTATAATTGAGTGAATTATTTCCTTTTAAATTACGGCCCTGGTAATTGGTTGACTGATTTAAATAAAAACACAATAACAACTTTCACGTCTTCCTATGTACCGTATAGTTTTTCGAAAGTTTGTTTTTTATTTTTAGGTACCTATTCATATTTTATCACATTTCCATTGCTCTGAGCGTTTTCGACAATGAAATTCGAATAGCAAAACCTTTTATGATTATCTGAAACATATCTACAATGAAAATATAGTATATGTGTTTTGATAAGCAGAAAAAGAAATGGATAGCAAATAATGGACCAATAAAGTGGCCTGCAAGATCACCAGATCTTACTATTTTGGACTAGTTTCTGTGGGAGACATATCAAAATAGGATTTACGCTGGCAGAGAGATAGAACTTGTGGAAGATTTGAGATTGTGAATTTTGATTTATTTCGCAACAATACAGCAAAGGAGTGTATTGAGGGCAGTGAATAATATGAAAAACGAGTCCAAAATGTCAAGAAATGGAAGGACACCAATTCGAACATTCATTGTGTTACAAATTTTTTTGTTTATTTGAATTACTTCGTTTCAATTTTCATTACAATTATACTGTTCGTTTCGGATGTTATTATTGCTATCATTTCTTTTTCTCCATATCAAAACACATATACTATATTTTTGTTGTAAATGTGTTTCAGGTAATCATAAAAGGTTTTGCTATTCGAAGTTCATTGTAGAAAACGCTCAGAGTGATGGAAATGTCAAAAAATATGAATAGGTACCTATAAATGAAAAAAAAACTTTCGAAAAACTATACGGTACATAGGGAGACGTGAAAGTTGCTATTGTATTTTTATTTAACTCGGTCAACCAATTTACAGGGCCGTAATCTAAAAAGAAATGAATTTAATTCAATTTCTCAGTATGAAGTGAACGTTGACGATCCAAAAATCACATCAAAAGATACAGGTCCATATTTAAAAAAGGCTACTGACAGACCGAGGAACAAATTTTACGTCCAACCCATTTAAAGAAGTGTGTGACGTATTGAAGATTGAAAAAATTCAAACTTCTAGTTACGCCACTACATCATACGGGCATACTGAAAGAATGCACCGTGTTTTCAAGGATATGTTGCAATATATTTGTGAAAGCCAACGAGATTGGGATAATTGAATACCTTTTCTTCTGATGGCCTATCTAGGGATCATCCAGAGTTCAACCGGTTATAGCCCATACTTTCTTTTACATGGCCGAGATCAGGTACTTCCTATGGGTAGCTTCATTAGATCTCAGAGATCAAGGTATGATTATGACGAATATTATACTTCGGAATTTATGGCTAGGACGCAAAGAGTATACTCGGAAGTTTATATTAATACGGAAAAAGCCAAGGAGAAATGAATTCAAAAATTGAATGAGAAATAGGTCATTTGAACTAGGAGATCCTAGTGTACCTTAAAAATATGGCCACAAAAATTGGAACGTCCAAGAAGCTGAGTGAACCATGGATAGGGCCATATTGAAAAACCTCTTAGAAGTTAGAAAAAGGAGATAGTGGTGGAACAAGAGGGAGATGAAGACAAGGAAGAGGAAACTTCAAAATGGATAACTGCAGTAATTCCACAATTTTATGGCCCCAGGCCTATCAAGAGGAGAGAGCAACCCCAATGCGACTAGTAATGAGGGAATATCGGGAGAAGACTCCGAACCGAACCTGAACCGGTTCTAAGGCGATCAAGGAGAATTCGCAATCCTCCGAAGAGGTATACACCCTAGAGGCAAAAGTGAAAAAGGAAAAAACTACCTCTGTAGAAGGAGATCACGAATACCTCTACCAGGGCCAGCACTGCCTGGTGAAAAAAAATCCCAAAGTTAGTACCCCCCCATCCAAACTATCACCTGATGAAGGTTATTCCTCTCAAAGAGGGAGAAGCCCCTTCAAGCTTCAATGGAGATTGACCCTAATGGCTTCCTGATTAGACCACAAGTAGGCAATAGGCTAGGTATGAAACAGTAGGAAAACTGTTTTGACAAAGTTTTAGGTAATGAATGATTGTTTTGATTTTCATACGGAAAGAGTTTGGCAATTTTTATATTTCATATGTCAATATTTTGTTTTCATGTTAACTGAGGAACTGACATTCTTACTTTTATTTTATAATTTTGGTTGCGTAATAACATTATAGTAGAAATAATAGGCTTCCGTGTGAAGGTACGAGTTAACGTCCTACATAATAAAAAGGACAATTTTGCTCAAAGACTTCAAGTTGTAGGGACAGCTCGCAACACCATATATGAATAACCTCAGAACAATTGTATAAGGATCCATTGTACACTGAATGATCATAATTGTAATCTATTCTTAGGTAGTGCGCGAATCGGGAAAGAAACCAATCAAACAAACAGGGTCACTTCATGAGCCTTAGAGCAGTAACTGTTGGAAGTAACGAGAACAACTATAAGGTGATTGCCTTTTTTTTGACCTCTCTGCTAATTCTGGAGAGTCGTGGAATAATTCTTTATGACTGTGATGACTACGATAAGGACATTATAACCGTATCAATGAGGGACGTGGCGTAATGCCCGGAACCGGAATCTGAATACTCGAGTGTAGAGGCCAAATAAAAGTGATTCAGCAAGATGAAATAAACCTCATACAGATCGGACTTGCTTAATCGAAATAACTCGGTTAATCACCCATTGCGGAATGCATAGTCACAGTTCGGTAGTGGCTAGGGACTTTCGAATTTTGTGTACCGAATCGGGGCAGATGAGTGTTCATCACTATACCGTTATCGAAGTATAAGGTTGTATCACCAAGATATAGGGGGTATAACGATGAACGGGACTACCACGGCTTTGCTTATCATCGCTGGGACGGTGAATGTAGAGGGCACATGCAAGGGCACTTCCTACCACGAAGGAGGATGTACCTGGGAAGATGTAATCAATACTGCTTCTATAAAAATTCAAGCGAGTGATTATTGAGCAAAAATCAAAATGGACGAGAAACAGATACAGCTGGAAGGAGGAGTAACCTGCCCATTCCTAACAGGATACTGTTTCGACACGAGAAGTAACACTCAAATTGAGCTTACTTTTTCAAGGAGATGCGGAAGTGGTAACCAATGAAATCAATAGGGAACGCTACGTAATAATAGAAAGTGAAGAAAAGATATTTGCTCTCACTTCACTGAAAAAGGAAAAATGTGTCATGCCGAAATCTGTCAAACCGAGCACCCTAGGATAGTAATCTCGATGAATGAAACAGGAAACGTACTAGACACGCATATGAAAATACTACCATACAATACGGACCTGATGACCCATGTAAACAATAAATTTCTATATCGTATAAGAGGAATCTGGAAAAACTCTATTTAGATACAATTCATCGGAGATGTCTGATACATCGAAAAGGACTCAAAAACCGTTTGTTAATGGCACGCCTGATACCAATCTCTATTAGTCAGATAGTCCAGGAGGAAGGAGGACATGTTACACATGTAATAGGGGAAGTACTCTAGATTATAAAATGTTTACCAAAATCAGCAAGTATTAGGCGAATTGACAAATGTCATCACGAATTACCCATAGAAGTAAATAACCAATCCCCCGTGACACGGATTATTCAAGATTACGCGGAGAAAATAGACTGCAACGGACTTATTCCTCCTTTGTATTTTATAGACAATGAATGGATTAGCCTAGTGCCATACCCTAAGACT
>WOGR01008839.1:0-11641 GCA_015342045.1 Leptinotarsa lineolata | reverse complement strand
CAATGGTTTTCGGAACAACAATTGATTTTGGACGACCTTTACGAAATTCGTCTTGGAGTGAACTACGATCACGATTAAATTCACCATACCATCGATAAACACTGACGCTCGTATGTCAAAATGTTCTGAGTACGTATAATCTCAAAAATGTCCAACTTTACGATAGAACTGTCAGTTGCCAGATTGCAATACTAGGGTTGCCAAATCCCGAAACATTGAAGGCAACCTATCGTATTAAATACACTTCTTCCTCAACAGGCGTGTCAATTATGGTCCTGCAATGCATTTATGGTTCAGCCCAGTGTCATTGAGACCTACGGCAAGTCAAAATGAATGCTTCGTCTTCAGGCACTGGTTGTAACTAGCAACTAGTTATGCAGTGAACGCTGCTGTGAAAGACAGAGGAGTAACTTTGTTAGGTGGTTAATGACGAAACTTGGCTTTGCAATATGTTGCCTTGGGGAACCTCGTTTATCTTTCATATTTGTGGGATGAATGGCATCTTCATCATGGGATATCAATCAATCAATCAATATATGCTTTATTGTCGGAACATTAATATATTATTGACAAAGTCTTATAGAAAAATAAAATGCATATCATAAAATATAGAAAATACAAATCATGTCATGAAATATAAAAATTACAAACATCGCAATTTCACAAATGAAACATAAAGAAGACAGATGAGTTTAGGTGAGCAATGAAAAATCAAGAAGAATTTACAGGTTATCACTGTAGAATTCATGGATCGAAAAATGAGCTTTTCTGATTAAAAGATCTGTACTTCGGAATGTTTTGATATCTGTGCTAATTTTTAAGAATGGTAGGAAGATGATTATATACTTTAATACCTTCATAAATCAGAGAATGCTGAGTCAAGGCTAATTTTCGAATAGATAAATAAAGCATATGGTTCTGTTTGGTGTTGTGACAATTTGTTTCAGGAGTGTACATGCTTATGGATTGAGCATACTGTTTCCATTATGTATAAACAGGTGACAGTTAATATTTTGTAGCTGAGTGATCGCTTTCACTTTCCTAGGTCCGTAGTATCGCTGATGGGTCAAAATAGCGCTGTCTGGTACTGGATAACGAATGTTTTGTTTTTGAACTCTTTTCACAACTTTTACTGAAAGCTGCAGTGAATTGTGGAGGACAAATCTGTTCGGCGGTCGATATCAAAGCTTCGCAACGTACCACCTTGAAGAGTTTTGTTTATCGTGGATTGAGTCGTCTTTTGATCTCATATAGATGGAGTCTTCGTAATGAGAGATATAATGTGGTATATTCAAGATATACCACAAAAAAATAATGACCACTTTATTTGCTGTAGTTTTCGAGCAATCAACTTGTCAATGTGTTTATAATTCCGATTATTCTAATTATTCGTTTCGATTAGTCTGCGGATTCTACTGGAGGCCAGAAAACATCACTAATACACTTTTCCTTCACTAGAATAAACATTCTGTCTCTCGTCGGGCGTTTCGGTAACCAAGTTAGCATCCTTAGAAATTAGTCAATAATAAAGGCTGAGTTCCCAATATAAGTAAATGTTAGAAGACTATTTCAAGATACAAATTATTCTATTAAAATCAATAAAAATATTTGAATGGAACTGGCTGACGAGTTGATGAAAATCTTTATTAAAAGTTACTAATGAGATTAATTTTGATTTTTTCTATAAAAGGTTTACAAAACCGCGATGGAGTCTCCGGTGCAATTTCATACATTGTTCTGTTCGGATATATCATTACTATATACAAGCCAAAAAGCATGAACTATTTCTTCTCAACTATCGAAGCTTTCGGCAGTTGGCGAGAGAAATACATTGAACAAAATTACCAGAACGGTGCGAAGCGTTTTAATTTGATTCAATGTTTTTTCAAACAATAGTTTATCATACCTGTCTCCGAATAATGAGACTATACAATTTCCGAAGTTACCAAAATTCTATCACAATCGGCATACAATTGATACAAAATAACAAATGAAAAATCAACATAATATGAAAATTAAATTCAAACACCTATTTTAATTTGTTGTTACTTAGATATATTAACAAAATCACGCCGTGAATTTTTACCATTTTTATTAGAGCCCTTTGTTTGCCTTTTGTTTTTCATTTGACGTTGAATACTACAAAAAACATTGAAGTTCAGTCATGTATTGTGTAATAAAGCATTTAGCTCTATTCCTGAATAGCATTGACTTGAATAAGTAGAAATATTGTCACTCGGCAATAACAACCGATTTTGAGCCTTAATCGTGCTGACTTCGACACTAAGAAGACCCACCATTGGACAGTTAGAGGTACTGTCGTATGATAGAGTCATTTCGGTTGCTTGTCGTCTTCAACGTGCTAGAGTCTTGTGGTTTATCACCGGGTGGTCTCTGATAAAACAGCGACCCTCTGGGTTGGTGATTGCTACTGTTTTACATTCGTCTTTGAGGCCCCATGAAGGGAAAGCAAAATAGCCCGTTTTGTGTCGATCTGACCATTCTGACCGTCGAATTTTCGCAAAGTCAACCGTCAATCTAATATCCATTATATCCGACCCTCCCGTCTCTTAATAAAATTCTACTACAACACATGTATATAGATTGGACTATTTTTGTACATAGGATCGGCGGTATTCATCTGTACATAGTTATTAAGAATTTCATTTTATACCATCTGTCTTCCCACTTGAACCCTGAACATATTTTCTACAATGGGCTTACCTGAGAAATTAAAATACACGTGAAAAGAAACCACTTTACGATGATTCACGCTTCAAGCTAGATATGTTTACATGAAATGCTCTGAAAGTAGTTATATTTAAACTGCTTTTGGAAATGTTTCTATCTGAAAAAAATGAGTATTGAATTTTATTCGCGATTGGTGTTGGAGATATGCTGTAGACTCAGCAAATGATATGCGTTTTTCTGATATTCGAATAGACAATACTCAAGATACCAGGATCTATTCAAAATCTGTTTGAAAATCTGTTAAAAATCTGTTTTTCCGTTAACCAGCTGTCGCACCCCTACGAACGACAACCTTCAGAAGTCGAAACTTGTGCACCTAACGAGGTCTTACCTTTTAATGTGTGATTCCTAATACGTTGATCTTTTCAACGTGTGATCCTTTTGACACATCTGCTGTCAACAAGATGACAAACCGCCATATTTCACTGCAATTGTGTGCAAAGAACTCTTCTAGATCGGTGGATAAGAAGGGGCATAATAATATGGCCTGCCCAATCACCCGACCAAAAAAATACATACATTTTCCATCGAATACTCTATAATTAAAATGAAAACACAACAACACCACACAGGAAATTGAACAGTGAATAGATATCATATATTTTTTTGCAAGTGGAAGAGACTGCTGAGAAAAAAATGAAAAATTTTTTTCTAAATGAAACTCTGAATTCAATTCGAGACTTACAACGAATCATATTGATAATTTATCATTTTCTATATTCTATCAAGATTTTCCATCAATATTCGAATGTGTCTTCAAAACACTGAAATAACCCGATGTGGCTGGATTTTATATGTGATAATTGAAAAGTATCAATTTTCTTCAGTCGTAAATATTACTAATATCTTAAAATTCCAACTTATATTTGCCTTATTAGCAGCATTACCAGGAAATTATAGGATATATTTCTGGCATTTACAAATTCTTGAATGTTTCGGTGATTATTCGCATTTTCATTTCAAGTATAGGTATTCCTCCCCACCATAGTAATTTTGTTGAACTGAAAATTGAATGGGAAACTACGGATTATCTCACTTGGCTGGTCACAATTCCAAATTATTAGTTACTGGAGATTTTGGATATATTATTTCTGGCAAATCCTGAATATTTTTTGATTCGGGTCTAGATTCGTTGAGAATTGCTGATAAAAAATTCCAGAATTTTTTTTCAAAATCACTCTCATGTTGCATAAAACAAGAAAACTGCCGAGAGATAAACATTTTCTACCGTTGATATATTTAGCTATCTCAAAGCACTGAGAACTTTGAAGTATGGTGAAGGTGCAGGTTCATATTGACTTTATTTTTAGATGTAAAAGACTCAAAGGTAAAATTATATACAGTATAAATGGCTTTCATCATTCATCCTTTTTTTATTCAAACCTATGACAGCAAATGAAACAGATTCCAATAACTCCATGTCAGAAGTCTGGTGAAAAAATAAAAATTTAACCTCTTCAATGCCGTCATTATGCAAAACATTGGATAGAATTTTTTTTTTAAATATATTTTAGCACTGTAGGAAAATCCGTGTTTATGATAAGATTTCAATAACAATGGGAAAAATGTGAAGGTTATTTCACAACGACGGAGATTTCTATACGGAAAAGATTTGAAAAAAGTAGTTGAATGTTGTTGAATTTATGACAAGCTACCTACAGTGAAGAGGGTCAAACTTTAAACTTTAAGTTTGTTTGTGTGAGTGTGAGCTATTTGTGATTATTGTTAGATTTTCCAGTTAGACAAACATTTTTTTAAGAGAGAATCCAGTAGCCTTATGGTAAACCTAAATTGTCCTCTATAACTACTTAATTAGAATGAATTTCTCAGAAGCATAAAATTGTTCCTAGAGTCCTAGGTAGTATTTTGGCAAATTCAGCGTCTACATGAAAAAAATGTGTGTCATGAAAATTTTGAGAGGAAAAACGGAAACTGAAAAATTGTCAGACGTCTTTCAAGCAAAAAAATAATAATTTATATTTTTGCTAATCAGTTTCCTGGTGGGATGAGTTTATCGACATATTGATGTAACAAAGATCAATACTCCCAGAACAGATATTCTGCGATTACTGTGGGCTCCCCCAGTTGTCTGTTAAAATATATTTCATTTTTTTAAAGAATTTTCATGCTGCTCTGAAGTAGAATCTTAATAAATACAATTCAATATTCCCGGGAAATAAGTATTTTCGTATGTTTTTTTCGAAAGTTTTTATGAGTATACTTGAAACTGTAATATCTGAGTGAATACTTATTCAATGTAATCGAAATCAGCACCATTTGAATCACTGCGCTTTTCTCAACGTAAAACAAGTCGATTTATTCCGTCTGCATGAAAATTGTGTACTCGACGAAGGCCGTTTCTCTCTGGTACTGATTGGCAAAGGTCCTACCAGTGAGAAAGTTATGAAAGTACTCTGTAGTACTGGTAGTCTGTTGGCGAGAGGTCTGGAGCGTATGGTAGGTGCTCAATTCGTTTAATTTTTCGGACGGTGATTAGTGAAACCTGCGGACAGGCGTTTTCGTGGGGCAGGAGTGGTGTCCTTCTGCTGACCAGAGTGCCAGGCTGCTGCGGACATTTCTTTGATTTCTTCACAAAAGGAGCTAACGCCCAGTTTTTCCGACATCCAGCGCACCGTTTGTAATGGGTCATTCTACACCAGAATCCTCAAATCCTCGTCCTGAATTATCGAAGGTCAACACTTTGGGGATGATCGGAGCTGAAATCTCCGGAACGAATTCGCAAACCAACGTTGAACAGCGAGTATATTTATACTATCATTGCCTGGTTAGTTTTTCGGGCTATTTTGGCGATGTTATGTCTCAATTTGATTAGCGGAAAATCGCTTAACGACATCATATAGTGAGCTGAAAGCTTTCATAAGCTGAGAAGAGGCAAAAATGTGGAAATAATGGACAGCTATGGAGTACAAATCTGGAAACCCAGAGAATATTGAGAACTACAGGCTAATATCTATTCTGTGTAACTTCGCGAAGGCCTTTGAGATATCTGTGTATAACCAGTTAATGCCACAATTCAAACCCTTGATCTCTGCAAACCAGCATTGTTTTTCAGGAAAAAATCCACTGTATCGAATCTTTGTAATATCAAGCAGTTTCTGATAGAAGTAATGGACAGAAAAGGCAAGTTGACGTTATATACACAGATTTTGCAAAGGCTTTTGACAGAATTAGTCACTCCATCCTACTAGAGAAAATGGCCCAAGTGGGTTCAGATTTCTCTAACTCAACTTCTACGCTCCTATTTGGATCAGAGAACTAATGTTGTTTTTTATAATGGATTTGCGTCTGCACCATATAATCACCAACCGATGTGCTACAAGGCTCCAATCTGGGACCCCTGCTTTTCCTCATCTTCATAAATGATCTCACCTCCGAGATTTCGTGTGGCAACTTACTTTTTGCAGACGACTCGAAAATATTTTCAGGTATTACATGTTTAGAGAGCTGTTTTTATCCCCAGTCTCAATTAGACCTAATAGACTGGTTTAAATCAATAAATTGGCAATGAATGTTGAAAGGGTGCAAAGTTTGCTCTTTCACACTTAATGCCAATATTATTGAGTATTTTTGTACTTTCGGTGATGAAATATTCCTTCGCGAAGAAGCTGTCAAAGATCTAGGGGTGACGTTCGACAGCAGGTTGACGTTCGTTGGCCACACTAACACTGTCGCGGCATCGGCTAGAAAAATGCTTGGCTTTGATCTGCGTAACTGTAAATTATTCACTAATATTACCGCCTTAACCATACTTTATACATCTCTCGTTCGCTCCAAGTTTAGTTTGGTATCCTCTCTATAATGTACATAAGGAAACCTTGAAAAATGTGCAAAGGCGTTTCCTGAAGTTTCTTGCATTTAGAACTGATGGCGTGTACCCTGCTAGAGGAACTGACCACTCCACACTTCTTCATAGATTCGGTATGCCTTCCTTGGAGCAACGTAGAATCTCATCGAGTATTGTTATGTTATACAAAATTTAGCATAATGCCATTGATGCACCCTCTTTACTAGAACAAATTAATTTCAACGTACCTCAAGCTACTACACGTAGGCAGATCAATTTCTATACCCCTTTTACTAGATCCAACCTTGGAAAAGTGTCTCCTATGAATTTGAAGTATGAAAATTATAAAAACCACTGCAATCAATGCGATATTAATTTCGATTCACTGATGACCATATTATCCCAAATTGTACACACCATTATCTAGCTTACTGTCTTCATTTCATATACAAATAATAAATTATTAATATATCATCTTTGTTCTATCTTATTTATGAATTTATTTCTTAATTTGTCAAATCCTCAATATGTCAATCTTTTGTCTATATTTAGCTTAAGTAGCATTCATTTATACTGCATTATTATACTATATGTTGTACTGTAATTGGATTCATTTGTTGAGCAATAAAATTTTGTTTTTCTTTCTTCGTTTTTCTCTTCTTTTTAAAAATTCTCCATCGATCTACACTAGAATAAACATTTGTTGAGATATAGAGCTACAAAAACACATGATATTGAAACGGACAAAACTTTTGAAATAATACAAATAAGATGCTGCTGTTTCGATTCTGAGTTTTGTTATTCAATCAATCAAAGTATAGTTTATTGTCGAAAGAACGAGGTTCTTAAAGACAAAGCTTATATACATATATAAATACGATTAGGTCAAATTAAATAGATAATTTGAGCTAATGGATTTCACACATACAAGAAACAATTGAAAAAGGATAAAAATATAGAAAAAATATCTTAAATATAGTAAATACAGTAATTACATACCTTTATACATTGACAAAAATTTAATATGGAATAGTTGCTGTTTAGCCAGTATATGTTATTTTACATAACCTTTAACCTTACTAAATTTCACTTTTTCTAACGAATGAGTTTGAATTATAGCAATATACTTCATTTTCACTTTATTCGAGCATAAATACATCTTATTTCTCTGTCAGTCTTCAACTTTGATGGGGAAAGACACCTAAATATAAATTTCGCATAGAGGAAAGTAATTTGATATGTTTTTCAGCATTCTGCCATAAAAAACTCAGGGGATACTCTTTGTAAACGAGAAAAAACAGCAAATATTTCAAGATAATAAAATGAAAATTATAATGAGGATTGGTATTGAAAAATATGTTTTGATTGTCGTCAATAATAGGCAATCCAAGACAATGTGCACGTTTACACTCGAATACCTCGATGTCGTAAAGCATCCTGTACACTGCTTCCGCAATAACGAATTCATTACGATTAGTGGACTTCCCGCAATAAAATCTCTCTCGCTTACAACAAAAGAAAGAACTTCACGTAGCTCAGATCCGATAAAAAAGAATGAGAAAGGTCAATGGCAGATACTTCTTTCGTGTAGGAGGAGAATATGACCTATTTTCCGGACGAATCTAGCGCAATAGGTGAAACTTGAAATGTCAAAGACCCCTGACAGTGAAATGTTGTGGTCTGTAATTAGCACCATCGGAATCATGGCCGGATCTGAGGGTGTTGAGGTTTCCGCATCAAGAGATGTTTATTTATTTCATCGTAGGACAAGAAGAGATATTTTTGTATGAATCATTTACATACAGAGAAGGTTAAATTTTGTGAATTGAATATATGGATTCAAACCTGAACAGAGTTATTTTTCGTATGGATCAATCTCTACATTAGATTTATCGATACCTCTGTCGGACCTACATGAAAGTTATGAAAAATACATGTCCTAACAAAAATTCATAATCCTGAATAAAAATCAGTAAAGAAATGAAATGTTCTTGTAGGAGAAACCCTACACCTCAACAAAAATAAACTGAAACTGAACGTAACTGAAACAAAAGCAGTGATATTAAGAACTTGTTGCTCGCGGCTTCGCCTGCGTAGAATTTGCAAAGTTTGTGAGGATGGATGAATGTAATGTATGTATTTAGGGTTTTTACTTTTTCACCCCTAAACAGCCCAATGGATTTAAATGTAAGTTTATATATAGATAGATCATAACCTGAAATAACACATAGGGTAGGTCCCACGGTAACGCGGGTAACAGCTAGTATTGTATAAGTGGGTACCTACTGATTTCCTAACACTCTTATATTAATGTACAGCCGAAGCTACTGAACCTAGAATCTTGAAATATACAGGTAGGTTCTTTGTATAGCGTTAATGAGCATCAAGAAAGAATTTCCACTCCCAAGGGGGAAAAATGTGGGTTCAAAGATTGTATTGAATTTCATCAGTTTTGTACTTGGAAACCTGAAGTTTTTGGGTTAATAAAAAATATTGTGACTATTTGTTTGAATTTGTCGGTCAGAAAACTTAATGTCACAAACCAAATTCTACGCGGGTGAAGCCGCGGGCAACAGCTACTAATTTATATTTTCACTGTAAAAATACAGTGACTAAAAAATATGCCAACTGCACTAGGTAATGAATAGCTTCGAGAATCGAATTATATTACCTAAAATATGTTGAATTATAGACATCTATTGGCAATTCTGAATCATATCTTTTCTGTTGTTACGTGCCAGTTTCCCGGCAAGTAACATTAGGCTATTTTATTATATGTAAATACACTAATATCAGTTCAGATAAGCAGCCTACATTACAACAGCAGGTAAGGTTGGTTATCTACCCCTGATAAGTTTGAAAATGTCCTTGAAGGACGTAGCTGCAGTAACGTTAGGTACAAATTAAAGTATTAAAAAACATAGAGAGTTTCATTTCTCATTTTCATGATGAAATTTCACCACGTAGTAACGGCTACCTACACCCATCAGTTTATACTATCATTTCACCACAATTTGAATATTGATTATTGTATTCTTCTGATCCACAAAAAATCTCAGCACTACAAAATCATGGAACGACAATTATTTCAAAGTGTCATCGTTATACATGTATTTTCAGTGTGACAGATATATTACTCAGTGTGACAGATATATTACAGTGGTTGAGTGTACTGACGAGGCTCTGTTTTACAAAAATGACGTCACTTTTGAAATTTTGCATGTGCGCATGCCACCTCATTTTAATGAAATAAAAGTATTATTATACTAGAAGTAAATGATGAAAATAATCATGGATGCATGTTGTCTAGTTCTATGTCATCACTGATGCTTAGGTTTTACTGAACATAATAGATTGCCACATTATATGAAAAACTGTATCTGTCAAGCAAAAAAAATATATGTTGAAACATATACATTGCAGCAGATAGATAGAATTATAAATCTATAAATAATTTTTTTTGTAACCAACATATCATTAACTATACTTCTGTTGCTGACTATCATATTATTTTACACATCTGTTGTTACTTCATAGTTACTTGTGTTACACCCTAGCTTGGTAGGTTAATATTAGTCTTTCTGAAATGAAATGCATAAATTCATAAATGAAAAACAGGGGATTCATCGAAAAACAACTGAACAATGCAGATAGTATTACCATTTGCATGCAAATACCTCTGTGTTGAAATCAACAACTAATGATACCACAAAGGCTATGATCGCTTCTGTAACATTCGAGGTCAGGATATAATACAAAGCAAAGACATTTCGGTGAGCGTTTTGAATTGTATCATAGATATAGAACTCATAAATGCAAACCGTGAACACATATTTCTAGCTTATTGACCTTGTTGCAAGAATGAGCAATACTTGATTGCAGAAAACAGCAGATATGTATGGAGTCATCATCAGATTTCATTAGCACATGTTTTTGATCAGATGGCCGCGTGTTGAAACATAAAATAGCAACTTCCAACATTATACTTCTCCACCATAATATAGAAAGAAAAAACTTTTGAATTTTCAGATACAATCATCGATAACAAGTTCATTCAAATATAAACATTAAATTATCGCGAAAATAAATTTTTATGATTCATTTTATACTCCAAACATTTGAACTACACACAGGAAGGCTACACAAAGTAATATATGAAGAGTATAAATGTGAAATTTCACCTACAAAAAAAATATTTCAATCTCCAGGTGTAGGTAAGTGAGGGCAATGACGTCTCCCTTACGAAGACGTCATCAATGGGATCGACAGAGAACTCAATCGTCGAATATCAAACATCAACATCTTTCTCTACAGCTTTGACTTTGACAGCGCTGTTTTGACCCGCCATAGGTCTTATCAGTGGTGCTAGGCTGAGAAGTGAGGGCGATGACATCTCCCCTTTCAGAGACGGCATCTATGGGATCGATAGAGAAGTCAATCGTCGTATATCAAAGAGTTATGTGGTGTGGTAGATCTACACCCTGATAGTTTCACAATGATCCGGGATTTTCCTGGATATTCCCGAACGTTCAAGTCTATTGTCAAACAATCCTTGTTGTTTCGGCTGCCATGGAGATCCTTCTAGATCTACCTCCTCTTAACATTTTTCTGGAGGGAGAGGCTAGATGGACTGCATACAGACTTGTGCACATCACCAATTGCACAAACCAATCTAATGTAGAGTTCACTAGACTGCAGGCTGACACTAGAAGTTACAGCATTCTAGGAATAATCTCTGACTTCTTACCTCCAACTGTCAACTGCCTTATAAAGTAACTTTCCCGAGTAGAGAGGACTGGATCCTCCGGGAGAAGGAAATATTAAGAGCAGATAGTTGTTGCTTCACAGATGGATCAAAAACACATTCAGGCTATGGTACAGGTGTTTTCAGTAGCAGGCCCAGGACAGAGATATCAACCTGCCTTGGGACCTATGTGACTTTATTCCAAGCCGAAATCTTTGCTATTGAATTGTGTGCGGAGAGATTGGTGGAATCCAACCTCACACACAACTCAATAAAATTTTTCTCGGACAGTCAAGCGGCGTTGGAAGCTCTTGGCTCCTACCGAGCAACGTCTAAATTGG
>WOGR01008838.1:0-11642 GCA_015342045.1 Leptinotarsa lineolata | reverse complement strand
CCTTTCAAACGATATATCACAAACCTATACTTCCCATTTAAAAAATTGGGGGTTGTACCTGTCATTTGAAGGGGGTTGAAGGTAGGGGTGGCATTTTTGCGTTGAAGAAAATCAAATTATAATTTAAATTTGACGTGTTTCGGGATTTTTTTTAAATATGTACAGTAACCGAAATAATGAATTTATTCCATTTGGCTTTTACACACTGTATAATACCACAAAAACAGTGTTGACAGCTTATATTTCTAACACCTATTTAGTTAAACCTATTGAAATGGTGCGAAGCTGGGCGGGCGCAGAAGTGGGGATAGTGACTCTTGAGCGTCTGATTCGAAATCGCGGCGCACGGAAAACAATTTTCACTTAACTTTTTCGATTGGAACACTGAATTTTTCATTTAGGATGCGTTTTTAAAATATAGTTGAAAAAAATAGTTTTAAAAAATATATTATTTTCAACATTAAACTTCTCCAGCATAAACTTCGATAACGAAATAATAAATCTGAAACAAAAGAAAAAACTACATTGTTAAACCATCTTCGTGACAAAACAGTTTTGTCAAATGTCGTTCCATTAAAAATGGGTACCAATGAATAAATCCATTTTTAGATGTTATTTTTGGAACAACTTCGGTTTATACCCAGTCTTACATATTTTTGAAACGACTTCTCTGATGGAAGTCCATTCCATTTTAAAAAATCTAACTTTGGTTATGACACGCTCCTACTGGATATCCTGTATATTTCAAAAGAGCCCTATGCATTGATATCCAAAATTTCTATAGGAATATTTTTGATAACTTCTCTTTCATCTCAAACTTCAAATTTAAGCACAATGTAACACTCACTGTATGTGTCCATTGTTCTAGCGTTTGTTTTTTAGCTTTTTAGCATAACTGTACAGTATCTTGTTTAGAAAAAATTCTAGCCATCACGATAACAAATAAATCTCATGTATTCTTCATCGTCATAATTTGCTTTTGAAAATGCTTATTTTGTAAACCTACTTGACCATTCTCATTATTAACGTGTGCTCACATTTCAACATTCTAAACATTAGCTTATTACTGGTTACATAGGATACCATGTTTATATCATGGACGTAGAAAAATAATTATACGTCCATGGTTTGTATTGATAAAATCTACACACATTATTCATGTGAAAGGCCAGGAATAGATCTTCTGTATATCTAAAAATATTTAATATGAATGAACTTTTTTTTCAGCATTCTGGGAGTCAGTGATGGGGGCCTTAAGAAGCTTCTTCTAGTGATTTTGTTATTATTTACTTTTTTTGTAATAAAAATTCAAGTCGAGTATTTCATTTATATTTAAAATAAGTTCTTAAAACCGAAATTTTTCTATTACTGCAGTAAATCTACTTAAAGGTGGAAATAATTAAAATTCCATATATCAGTTGAGCCAAACTCTCTTGAATTTGATGGACTTGTTGACCATATTTCAACACCAAACAGCAATAGTGACATAATTTGGTAAAAGGTGTGCTGTCCACATTAATTCAAATATTATTCATTAATGACTGATTCATATACCAAACTTTTCATCTTCTACTTTCGAAAAAAATGTCATAATCTACATGAATCGGAGTGTTATTACACCATCCTAAACGTACCTAAAAGATTGGTGTATGAATAGATTCCCACTGATTTACATTGAACAACTTCCTTAAAGTAAAAGTTTGGTGAATTAGCCAGTCATACATCTGAAGATATTTACCATTTTTAAAGAAAGAAAAAATTTCGAAGATTAAAATCATCAAATAATATATATAATAAATATATTTTTATTAAAACAAAAATACAAAAATTAAGAGTACAGTCTTTCAGGATTGTACAAAACAATCAGATATAATTCCATCATACATACATACAAACATTCAAAAAATTTATAATTACAATTCGTCATGATCATCATCTTTCGCATCTGCATCAAGATTCTCTTCCTCTGGAATTCCATCTTCAGGAATATCTTCCTCCTCCTCCACCTGCTCATTGATGGGTATACCCAGCGATTTCCTCATCATAGTTTCAATGGAATGTGCAAAATCTGCCGTTTCTCTTAGCATATATCCAGATCTCAAGGTGGCTGTTTGAAACATCACCTTGGCCATATTTTTTGCAATGGGATCACTAGGATCATCGTTTACCCTTTTTAGCAGCTCCTTCATCAATGGGTGACGCGGATTGATTTCTAATGTCTTCTTCTGACTTAAGTAGTAAGTGCGTTGGGGATCATCTGATTTTTGGTGGGCGTTGGATACAGCCAATCTTTCCATGTTACCAGTCCATCCATATCTGCTGGCAACCAGAGCACACGGAGATTCGCTCAACCTTGAAAAATATTTTATTCAAATATTTCAATTACAATATTGATATCCATTGAAAACATTGAAGTACTTTTTAATGCAACCGATCAAAATCATTCAAGACATATGGGCATTTTAAACCAACAGTGCCCCAGTGTCCGTATTTGCGAGTCGGGAGAGATTTTTGTGATTCACGTAAATTACTTAGTGAAACACCTGAGTGGGCAGCTCGATTGCGTAATGTTATTTCTACATGTGGTTTCGAAGGACAAACAGAGATAGAACGTGCGTTAGTTGATCGATTTGTGGTTGGCTATGACAGAGGAAAAAGTTACAGTGAATTTTGGTCAAATAGTGGAAATCGCCGATTCGAAATCTGCTGTTCAACCAAGTTTTCAATCAACATCAGTCAAGAAAGAACCGGAAATTCATTTCGCCGGTACGAGTACGAAACAAAAGATTTCTGCAGAGCCTTGCCATTCTACGTCAAAATATTCGAACTACCGAAGCAGCACCTCCAGCAGTAGAAGTAAGGATCAAGCATCTGGATCGACTATCAGGCAAAAATGTTCAGTATGTGGTCGCAAGAAAGTGTGTTTTCGGTCAATGTTCTTGTCATATTTGCAATAAAAAAGGTCCAAATAGAAAAAAAGTAAACAATATCAGGCATGCAAATAATTTTTTGCCAGTTAATAATAAAGGCTTAGGTTAGACACTTGGGGTATCATTTTTGTTGTGAATTCCTTCAAATTAGAGACAAATATATCACAGATAGTGACGTAACTTCAAACAGTGCTCTTTTCTCAATAACAACACTACAATATTGAAGCAGTTGTTATGTTGCACAAGAGTCATTTTTGAGTTATTTATCAAGTGACCCTTTTTCAGAAAAGAACCAAAAATCATGTATTTATGAGACCACCGTTAGTTCTGGTATTGGCTAGAAATTGGTAATTTTTGAAACATATCATACAAATACTTTTATTAGACTAAAACTATTACAAATAAAGACAACAAAATATGTCTGCCATTTTGACTGACATCTTCAGTGGTATATGTGTTAACTTGGAGATACTACCTTCGTCTTTGTCAACGCATATAACACTGAAGATGTCTGCCGCAGTAGTAGATGAAACGTTTGGTAGTTGCATTCGACCCCAACCTACCAGCCCAGATTTTGTTCTATCTAATCGTAATTGCAGTCATGAAGCCTATTATATCCTTAATCAAGGAATGAAAAGATATACATTTGAGTTTAAAAATCTGACGAGATATTTTCAACATTCAAATGGTCAATGAAAAACAGTGGAAAATTTTGTACAATTTGAAAAAATGTTCATTTTATTAATGATTTGTTTGGTATACAATTGCAGAAGTGAATCTAGATGTGTTTATACTCTCTTATATTTCATATTATTGATTGAAATTGCAAGTGTAAAGAAAATCATGATCCGTACCTTCTCAACCAGTAGGCAGAATGTGAAAAAATTGTCCATGTTGAGTGATATTTCAAGTTTTCAATTAATTTCAAGGTAATTTGCCACAACACACAACCCCGATATCCATTTTTGCCAATATATTTCTTATGAAAGCAGTGATATATTTCTACATTATCTTTCTAATCAGTTTTGACAACTCACACGTAAAACTACATAGGTTAGGTCAAAAGTAAGTGGGTCAATTCGACCCGCCGCCGCAACCCGCAAGGGTTTATTGTGGCTCACAACTATTCAAACTCGACCAAATAAACCCAGCTTCTTGACGAAGCCGATTATTTCATTTGATGAGTGATCTTTCAGCTCAGATGGTAAAAGTGCGGCTCTGCCAAACTCTGAAAACCCGATTCGGTCCGTAGCGGGGCAGACACAAAATATGTGCTCTGCTGTTTCATCATTTTCCAAACAGAGGCGACACACACTGTCTTCCGACAGCCCGAGTCTCTGCATATGATGATTCAGACGACAGTGATGTGTGAAAAGGCGTAAAATCACAACTATTATACTGAAATTTGCAACCTTCGAATTAACCATAACTGCAATAAGTTTTATATCAAGCGAAGTCTCATTTAAACTCTATTTCATCAATATTCCGATAAATTACTATTTTTACCTTTCAGAAACTACTGCTTTGGCAATCTGGTCCTTCAGAGCATCGTCATGCAACCATTTGTTTAGAGGTTCGAAAGTAGACTTCAGTTGTTCCAAGTTCTCCTTATCTCCCTCAATCTCAGATAAACTGAACCCTTCTTTGGCAACATTCTGGAATTTTTTTCCCTCAAATTCAGGAATAGCTGAAATGGCATATTCATCAACAGCTTCGGTAAGATAGAGCACTTCATATCCTCTACGGAGTAATCTTTCAATGAATGGTGACTTTTGCACCTCTTCCTTTGAAGCCCCGGCAATGTAAAATATAGTATCTTGTTTCGGCTTCATTCTGCTGACATACTCTGCAAGGCCAGTCAACTGACCTCCGTTAGATGAGAAGAATCTCAACAATTTAGCCAGTCTAGTTCGATTAGCAGGATCTTCAATAGTTCCCAGCTTGATGTTGGTGGAAAACTCTTTCCAGAACTTCTCATATTCCTCTTCAGGTAGTTTCTTGAGCATATCCAAAACTTTCCTCACTAGTTTCTTTTTGATAACCTTAATCAGTTTGTGCTGTTGAAGAGTTTCACGGGAAACATTCAAAGGTAGATCGTCTGAATCAACAATTCCTCTAATGAAGCTCAAGTATGAAGGCATCATGTCATTGAATTCATCAGTAATGAATACTCTACGGACGTATAGCTTAATGTTGTCAGTTTTTGTTCCATACCTGAAAGAAAATAATATTTTATTGTCAAACATCGACCCACTTATTAATAATTACCTATTGAAACTTTCTGAAGGCTGAACTGTAGGGACAAACAATAGCGCTTTAAAGGTGACTTCACCTTCTGCAACAAAATGAATTTTAGTCAAAGGTTCCTTGGTGTCTTTAGTTAGAGCCCTGTAAAACTCATCATATTCCTTATCGTCCACTTCAGAGGGTTTTCTTGTCCACAATGGTTTGCTGTCATTAAGCAATTCCCAATCCCAGACGGTCTTTTCTACCTTCTTGGTCTTTGCTTTGTCTTCTTCCTTTTCTTCTTCAACTGCTGCATCTTCCTCATCAGAAGGCTCTGGCTTGTCTTCGACATCTTCATCTAAAGGTTCTTCAGATGTTTCTGTGTGACTGGTCCACAAATAGATAGGAAAATTGATAAATTGTGAATATTTCTTGACCAAATTACGAATGGTTTCATGTTCTAGGAAATCTTTTGCTTCCGGCTTCAGTTCTAGGCTGATAGTAGTACCTCTTTTTAGAGAGTCTCCTCTTGGATCTTCAATAATGCTAAAACTTGCAGAATCAGATTCCCAAATGTACTGCTTATCATCATTATGTTTAGAAGTGACAGTAACTCTATCGGCAACCAAGAAAGCAGAGTAGAATCCAACACCAAACTGTCCAATCATATCATTCATATCCTGACTGGTTTCAGAGGTTTGCATCTTAGACAGAAATTCGGCGGTTCCAGATTTTGCTATAGTACCAAGGTTGTTTATCAGATCTTCCTTTGTCATCCCTATGCCAGTATCAGTTATATGTAGCATGCCTGACTCTTTATCTGCTTTTATTCTTATGTTCATTTCAGGCTGAGAATTGAGAACCTCTTTGTCAGTAAGTGAAAGCATTCGTATTTTATCCAGAGCGTCAGAGGCATTTGAGATCAATTCTCTCAAAAATATCTGAAACGAAAGTATTTAATGTTGAAAAGATGTAGGTTTTTTTTCAAAAAAGTATTGTTGAATGAAACATACATACCTCTTTATTCCTATAAAGAGAATTAATAATGAGTTTCATCATCCTGTTGACTTCCGTTTGGAATGCAAACTTTTCTGATTTTTCTCTAAGCTCTCGGAGCTGTGCCACATTGAGGCCATCCAATTTAATTGCTTCTTCTTCCCTTTTGACAACTTCATCGTCTGTAAATATTTTTTTCAGTTAATATAAATATCTCCAAAAATGTACCCATGTTTAATACTAATGGAAGATACAATTAAAACCTCTTATAAAGGTATAGAATTCGCAGAATTGCATTAGATTAGTTCACATCAACCCAAAATATTGGCGACAAAGTTTACAAATTACACTGGATGGAACAACAGATAAATCTGATGTAAAAATAGACAATATTGCTGTCCCCTAAGATAGTAAAACAGACCTAATTTTATTTGTACTCTTTATGAATGACACCTTGGAAAGATTGCAATTAACTAACAGGTCGATGAACTGTTTTGTGATCCAAACAGTAATACAAGCAACTTCATTATCATTCAGAAAACAAAAACAAGATGTTTAATCAAAATAAAATATTGGGAGACATGTAGAGAGTTTTCATGAACTCAATGGGCATGCAATTGAACAGATTTCAAAAAAGTAACTGTCATAATGTGTCATAAATAACTGAATTATGTGAATTATGATAAATTATTTTAATTTAGACATAAATATATGGTTGTGGAATGACTATGATAAATTATTCTAATCACTCATTCCTGAAAGAACGAATTTGGCCAAATTATATCAGACAAAGCAGGTAAATTTGATATTCAGAACATTTTATCAGTTATGAAATTAAAAAGTCTGTATAGAAGTAGAGATCATAATTACTGAAAACTTGTATTGATCAAACACAAGCACAAAAAACATGGATGAAAGGAAAATTATTGCTGAAGAACCTAAGAAAAGACAAAAACCATTCAAACTTTGTTTTGTCAATAGAAATGTCCCTGGAATGTCAAATATACGCATTGGAAGGCCTTTGAATATACGTAAGATTTTTTATTATTTATTCTTTGCACAAATGCAGTTGTATTGTTTTAGCGGAAACTATAACAGAAAAATTTTACAATTATTCAACACTTAAAGAAAAAAATAATATATTTGAGAAGTACCTTGATAAGCTCAAAGTTCTTGCACCATGTGAGAGGAGTGGTCAACCAATTACGGAAAATCAAGAGTAAATTTCTGAAAGTAAGTATTTGGATAAAACATTAAATTAAGGGATCTTGTTTTTTTTTTAGATATGGGTGGTATCAAATTTCACTAACAGACATGGATAGATCAGACAGACGATTGTGTTTCCATAAGAGAAAGAACATTATTATTGAAGAACACCTTATGAACTATGCAAAGATTAGAGAATGAAGAATTTTACCAGTTCTTGATCCTTCTCGACTTGCTCCTAAATCAAGTTCAACTTCTTCAACACTTCCTTCTCCAAGATCTTCTGCTTTTGTAGTAGTACATCCTACAAAAATTTTCAATGCTTTTTTAAAGTTTTCAAAATATTTTTCCCGAACTCACCGATGAGGACAAAAAATGAAATGATTATGAAGAATAGCTGCTTCATTTCAAGTACTTTACTTTTAGGGTTTCAAACTCATGTAAAGACTATCGAAGCCGGTAAACTTCGAGACTTTTCCACTACGTTTACAGTACACCTAGCAGATCTTGACAACTCCGAATGGTCGATTGTCAAAATTAAAAAGTTCATTCTAATGTATGGACATTTTCGACCAATCATAATGAACCACGCCGCAAAAATTAAATTTATGCACTGGAGGACTGTACGGTACAACCAATAACGTTTCGTTGTGTCATCTTCTATCCAAATGGCTAGAAGAGATTGGTGAGAGTTAGAAAAGATTTTTGGGGGAAAATTTGTAATAGCGTCTTTTGTGGATTTATATGCTTGAATTATTTTAAAGATGTATTCAAAATTGTGACTTGACACAGGACTGAAATTTTATTATTAGTGAACAATATTGTTGTTTTTGTGATTTGTTTATTTTCTTTCAACTTTACTCCCGAATCCTTCCACTTACTTTTTGTTTTAATTTATTCATTCATTCAAAGAGCACCTTCGACTTATTCATCCTAGGTAACTACAATTTTAGTATTATATTTACAGATGGATATCTCTAGAGATGATTGAAGAAAGACAATTCGATTCACTCAGTGTCTTTTGAAGCTATATGACTATACCAAGATGCATAGAAACCTTGGGGTTTTAACCAATTCGCTTTTATTTTGTCAAAAACTCGACGCGATAAACGAGATTTGACTCAACCTCGTACACATGTTGATAGATGGTGCAAAAATCAAAATCTGTCGCGCGTATTCTATTCGGTTCTTTAATTTATGGATCATAATATAAAAACAATCATTCATGTAATGGCGCAAGAATCGAAATCTGTCGCGCGTATTCTATTCAATTCTTTAATTTATGGACCATAATATAAAAACAATCATTCATCTAATATTAATTTATTCCCAAATGTAAACAACATTGAAAATTGAAGTGCCAACTTGACATGGTCAGTGCCACTTAAAGTGTATTCAGCACCTTTGTGAATAGAATGCTGACATTTAATGTATCTCTTCATTCAAGAAGGCTCAATTTTCTAATATTTAGGCTTATTGCCCTTTATTAAGTATTTCTTTATTGAGAATACAATATGTCCAGAGTTTTTGTCAAAATATTTAACATAGGGAAAGAGTCCAAGTCCAGGTGATCACACTAGGAATATTCTATGCCTTTTACACTATGCCAAATTTTTATGACGTAACAGTACTTATGACCTAGGACGCGTTCCACTAAGCGCTCACAACGATCACGCTCACGACCGCAGTTTTTCCCGTTCTACTTACTTGCGAACGTTACTGTCGTAAACTAAAGTGGAATGTCGTGAGCGAAAGTAATGACGTCATGAATGACGTTTTCGCCGCGACCACAACGACCGCGATCATTATGTGGAACGGCTAAAGGATCATTTTGATTGTTGTGAGCGCTTAGTGGAAAGCACGGAAAGAGATACTTTCTTTTGGAGGGTGGACCGAACGCGTTTTATTCACGCGTACAGAAGAACATGATTCGTGAACAGAAGGTATTATTTGCAGGTAATCAGACGGAGAAAATTTAAGGGGGCAATGCGACAAGAGGTTACTGGATCTCGAATCAACGATTATGGGTATGTCCATAATCGTTGATCTCGAATAACCTGTCATTGGCGTCAGAAGCCCTGCCACTGCACTGTATGCTCAATTAGGTTTTTACTCGAATGCAAGTTCGAAAAACATTTTAAGAGTCCCCAATATTCCAATAACATGACAAAGAGCCAATAAAAAACAAAAAGATCAAATGTCACATAAAAAACTTTTGTTTGTTCTGTGATAATAATTCTGTCTTTTATCAACTGTCAATTTACCATTTGTTTACCGGCAGTTAGTGTTGAAAACAGGATATTGGATGGCTGTATGAGTTTCAAAAATTGATCAAACAAATCCAGTGTAATATCCTTACTGAAAGATATTGTCACATAGTGTAAGTAGTAAAATTGCCACCCTTATATTTTTGAATAGCCCTATAACAATCTCGAATATTTATTAATTTCTCAGGTTAACAGTACCAGTGAAAAATAGTATTTTTGAAAAATGAAGGTGGAAGAAGTTAAAAGTACAGTTAAAACCCAGAGAATTAGTGCTCATAGTCATATAAAGGGTTTAGGATTGGATGAATCTGGATTTGCCATACAGTCAGCAGCTGGTTTGGTCGGCCAAGAACAAGCAAGAGAGGTTAGGATTATATTGTTTTAAGTTTTTTTTATTCCTTATATTTCATTGTAGGCAGCAGGAGTAGTAGTGGACATGATAAAAAGTAAAAAAATGGCTGGTAGAGCAGTGCTCCTAGCCGGACCACCAGGAACAGGCAAAACTGCTATAGCTTTGGCCATTGCACAGGAACTTGGAAATAAAGTTCCTTTCTGTCCTATGGTAGGTTCTGAAGTTTACAGTTCAGAAATAAAGAAAACTGAAGTCCTTATGGAAAACTTCAGGAGAGCAATTGGGTTACGGATTAGAGAAACTAAAGAGGTTTATGAAGGGGAGGTTAGTGAGCTAACACCAGTTGAAACAGAAAATCCTTCAGGAGGTAAAATATATTTTTTTTTTAAATTAATAATTTGAGAGATTGTTTTGGTTGATGGTGTAGCAGTCTGGAATAATTTCAAAATTCAGTTTATTGTTACAAGCCTAGATTCCAAGTAGACAACTTTAGAATACATCAAATAGATTTTGATAGTTATGAAAGAAAATAATTTTGTGATGATACTTTGGAAATTGGACTCCTGCTAAGTTTTCTTTTGGTACTCAAAACAAATTTTATAAATGCAAAAAAAAACAAAATTTTTTTTGGGGTTCATTTTTAGCATTAAGATCTCTGAAAATGATTCTTTATTTTCATGATGGTGCAATTTGGATACTCCCTGAATTCATTGTAAATTTACTCATCTATGGTCACTTCCATTTCAGTCAACAGGGTCTTTGAAAATTAGTAGTGGGGGAGTCAAATCAAAGACTATTTGTTGAAACAATTGTTATAGATTGTATTATTTAATTGGTGTAATCCTGGTGATTCTACTCATACTGGTTGAATACCAAAAACAAAATGCTTATATATTTGTAAAAAATAAAATTTTGGTATTAGTGATATTCTGATGCTGCATTACATCAATAATTTTTGAACAGGTGATACATATTAATTTTGTCATTGCTGGTTTATGGAATTTCGTGTAAATATAATTTGAAATAATTACAGAGGGTGTCAAAAATATACAAATTTCAGTTAAATTTTTACTATTTGTAAATCATGGAATATTTTTCATTTAGCATGTAGAGCTTTCAATTGTCTGTCCTTTAAAGGAAAAATTATACTATATATACACTGGATATGAAAAAATCGAGAAAATACATTTCACAAGTAAGCGAGCTGTTCATATTTTTCAAAATTTTTCAGAAAGACTTGTTCCATACATTTGAAAAAATCATTTTCGGGATTTTAAATATTCATTGTAAGTTTTTTCTTAGGTTATGGTAAAACAGTCAGTCATGTCATTATTGGGTTGAGAACAGCCAAAGGTAGTAAACAATTGAAACTTGATCCTAGCATTTACGAGGCACTTCAAAAAGAGAAAGTAGAAGTTGGAGATGTTATCTATATTGAAGCCACAAGTGGCGCTGTTAAGAGACAAGGAAGATCTGATGCATTCGCTACTGAATTTGATCTGGAAGCTGAAGAGTATGTCCCCCTTCCAAAGGGAGATGTACATAAAAAAAAGGAAGTCGTACAGGTAAGTATTCTTCTCAATCATGCTACCCACATGTCTGGTTTGTTCTGGTTCCTAAATCCGAAAACATTTTGAAACTGCACACAATAGGATATATATATAT
>WOGR01008837.1:0-11642 GCA_015342045.1 Leptinotarsa lineolata | reverse complement strand
CCTCTGACAAACACCAGTCGAAAGGGTAAGGGAGCTAGGCTCCAACCTGAACGACGCGCAGATGAACTGTCGAATATGTACTTAGGCATAAACAAAATTCTAAATCTAACTTATCAGGAAAATAGTAAAATTTGACAACGTTGTCGCTAACAATATCGCGCTGTCGACGAGACAAACAGTTGAAACGCTCTTTTAAACTTCCAAGCTTCGACCAATTCAAACTGAAGCCAGTCTCTCCTGAATCGTAGAGGAGTATAGTCGATTTTCATTTTGATCGCTTGCCACGTGACCGTCGTGATTTTCGAACTTCTCGCGTTTTTCTGAGAGTGACTCTACATAACTACCACGTTTTTTGCAAGTGGAGTGAAAGGAATTGGTATTATGTATACTGTCGTCAACGATATCAAACGCAACTTTGCTATTTTCTCAGCAGTTTTTATAACACGTGAGTTTTTTCAGTATTAGCTGCTCTTTCGCAAAACTATTTTTTGAATGGACACCTATCAGATATATTCATGAACCATCCAATAATAATTATTATACCTGCTTTTTCACTTGGTGTAGCAGGGGGGTCTGTTTTGAACAATTGGACAGAAAATATGATCTACATACCTACAGAATGACGTAAAATGAATCTATTGAAAACACTTCTTCCTTACCAGAACAAATATAATTTCTCTCGACGTGCGTTTCGCTAACCAAGTTAGCATCATCAGGAAATGACCAAAACTACTTCTTGCAAGCTATATTATTGTTTTTATATGCATCAAGTAAACGAATCATTACCTTACATAATGTGGGTCAATAAATTAATTCCTAGTGTTTTTTTATTATCCTATTGTTATTTACCATAGCCTGACCTTTATCTAATCTTGGGAACAATGGGCTATTAGAACTGAGACCTTTATCACCGTTCATATTTCACATTAGAAGGCAACTAAAAACTTGTGTTACATACTGGTCCCAACAGTTTCAAACATTCATCACTTATTCTGTGGTCGTTCTCTGTGGCATTTTTAGCAACACTGAACTTCGGTTGTCTGTTGAATCGAATATATGAAATATGTTTCTTGAAGCTAGCTATTACAGTCCGCTTAGTTGGACCAATGTATTTTTCATCGCAATTTCCACAGCGCACACCAATCCGTTGGTGTTTTTTGGTTCGCGTGAAAGAGCTATATACATTTTTGAGTCTTCAGTTTTCTGAATAGTCGAGGATTTACGAAGGCATACTAACCAAACTGCGGTTTTTGTCTCTTTGACATTAGGTTATATAAAAAAAGAGTGTATTGTTATCTTCGCACGCAAGAAGATATTCTTCTTTGGCGTAACAAGATAAAAATCTTTCTAAAAATTTTATCCTTCGCATTATCCCACGTTTGTAGAAAAAACACAAATAGATCATAGAAAAAAAAGTACTGGATACAATGAAAGTTTTATTTAAATTATTTCTCGCTGTGATTCATTTAATTATTAGTTTGAGTTTTATTCATGTATTTCAAATGTTAATTAAAATTTATTTTGATACTATCCTAATGGTGTACTGTGTATGGGATAACCTGACAATGAATTTTATCATTTAAAATTTCAATATTAGGTACTTCAAGAAAGAAACATTTAATTTAATTTACTACTTGGAATAATTCAATTTTTTCAGACTTTAATAACTATTATTTGTATCTACTTTTGATTTATTTGTACACTTATTACATATTAAACGATAATGTAAACATGTATTTCAGTTTATGATGTAAATAAATAATACATACCGTCAACTAACTTCAAATTCTACAAACGTACTCAAAGTAATATTTAAAAACCACTTTTATCACTTATAATCACAATAAATTATAATTATAATTATCTTCAAATCATCAAATTGTTAATAAATATCAGTCACAATGATATATTGTTCAAAACAATATATATATTCATGTATATTTATATACATTTTATTCGGACTGATTAAAACACGTGTTGTAGGTTCAAAAACATTTAAATTAATATCGTGAATATAGTTGCCAGTTCTCACGCAAACATACGTACATGTCTCTACTTTTAGTATGTCGGTTACTTTATTTGAAAAACTAAAATATTGACAAGCTCCGATCGCGACTGAGGACGGTTGTGTCGCTAACACCATGGGGTGTTTTGAAAAAAATAGAGTCAAGTTCGAATAAATTTTGAAAGGACCGGTGGCCCCCTACGCCAGTAACCAACTGGATGTCGATGGATTCGACGAGTTAGTCAGTGCGAGAATGAATGTGTTATTTGTAAAAGTCATATTGAGAGGACTGGCGGCCCTCTAGTAGAAAAATGTGTTTTTGTGAAAGAAAAAGTGAACGAGAAAACTTTGGGCAGCAGCATTGCCTCGAGCAAGACCGCTGCGCCCCCGGACGAAGCTTCCGTTTACTATGAACAGGAGGAGTCTGGCCAAATGCGTTCTTTTAACGTGTGATTCCTAACACGGCAACATTGACAATACCCAAGGAAGTGCCTTGGGATAGGAACAATACTAAGTACTGATGAGATGATGAACGATCAAATAGTTCTCAAAGGTCATCAAAATTAAATAATTATTCATCAGTAGATGATTAGCGAATTATTTTCTGAAGGCCAATATTTCACATTTGCTCTTTATACTTTTGTCAGATAAATCGATTGTTTCAAACGAAATTCGCAATTCTCTCAATGTTTTGAAAGACATTGTAAGAGTTCGCTGTCGATGTTTTTTCGAAAAACTGCGACTTTAATGCTGACATGATGCTCTCGATATTTCGTTTCCTATTTTCCTCATTGGCCTCGTTAGAGAATAACTCGCAATAAGGCTTCAATATTGATTTTTGTCATTCTGATAATATAACGAATAAACGAATCCTTTCTTTTTTATACGTCGCTGAACACGGTTATTCAACGTAGAAATCGTATGCTTGGAGCATCCTCGGAATTATACCGAGATCTATTCTAGGTAGGGTTGCCAACTCTCGAAAGGACTAACCCTGGAGAATTTTATGTTTAAGAATTTCATCGAGGGAGGGGGATTGAAAGAAAGTCATTAATTAATTTCTTTAATTTATATTTATTTTGTTTTCGAGCAGCATCTACTATTTGTTGGCAGAAACTGAAATTTTGTCATTAAAGTTCATCAAATTTTTAGACGCATTCCCTGCATGTGGGGGTCAGATGTTCCAAATTGATAATCAAAATCTTCTATAAATGATCTTCTTGGAATCGGAGGTTTATCTTTATTGTTATTATTTTGTTAAATTATATAGGAGTTGATAGAAACTATTTTCAAGGCACCATACAAAATTACCATAGGCAAACGCAGTGTATTTCTTAAACAGTCGTAAGCTGCACATAATTTGTCAAGGGTATCCACTCCACCTTTTTTTGAGATTGTAGTCAATTATAATTTGTGGATTATTTGTTTCACTATCAAGCGTATCATCTTCCCTGTACCAGGTCGAGAGAAGAAATACATTTCAATTGTTTTTCCTTATGTACGACAGTAGGGTACATTTTTCTTGATACCCAAATAAAGTTGTTATTACAGGTCTCTTCAGTTTCATTTCGTCTAGAATTTGAGGTTTGTTTTTTCTCAGTGTACCTGAACTGTCAGCCCATGATCATTTAATAGTTTATGAGCTAAGGCAGTAGTACTATGAATGTTCCATAGTAACATTACGGTGTGAGTCTCATGTGGGTTGGCATAACCTTAGCACTAGAAAAATATTGAACGTGTCTAAACTGTATGGACCCATTGGTTGTTTACCACAATAGATCACCATTTTAGCAGTGTAAAACATTTTTGCATCTACTAGAGAATATACTTTCAACCCATATATGTTGGGTTTAGATGGAATATAGACTCTGCGGCCTTTAAATGACCACAACATTTCATCCACAGATGCACTTCAACAGCTTGAAATATTCGGGCAAATTTTCATTCATTTCATCAAAAAATTCTCTTACTGCTGCTATTTTATCTAATTTTATCTTCTCTGATTTTGTTGTATAACATCTTCAATTCGAATATTTTGCAGTAAAAACTTAAAACTTCCAGGGGACACTGTCAATCTAAAAATCTCTATTCCCATGCCAGTGGTTCTGAAAAGATGTCGTATATTTTGGCGACCACTTTTCAATTTACCAGCAATATAAAGCAGCCCAAATAGGGCTTTCAGTTCATCAACATTAGTGGGCCTGGCTGTTGTGTACTCCTGGAACATTGTTTTTTCCTATTTGTCGGTTAGTGTTGACGACAATTCTTTCTGACATGGTGTCAGTGATGAATAAACTCCATATTTCGATTGCAGCTTTTTTATTTTTTGCTGAACCTTTTACTCCTGGTAGCCTTGTTATAATATTATCTGAGCGCGTTCTTACATTTGGACTCCTGATAAATTGTTTTCTCCAACTGGTGCCATTTTTAGAAATAAAACAAGGGGTACAAACAACCCTGTTGGTTTTTCGTATTCTAAAGCAGAAACTTCCTCTATATCATCTTCGGATATTTCTTGCACGGTATCCGAGTTTTCCTCCTGAACTTCTAACTCATCTTCTAGGCTATATTACTATCTACCTCTCAAATAGCCGTTGTCTTCTGGCTTAATCCTCGTAACACCTTGAAAAAATTTTTATCTGAAATCTTAACCAACTACACGCCGCCACAGCCTGGCAAAAAAAGAAATCTTGACACGATTCATCAAAGACGCCGACGAGGAGTGAACTTACTTGTTGTTTACTTCTATACGATGCAGTTAAGAAGGTACTGAGGAGGGCAAAATTGTAACGCTGGCGATCGGGCATCGGGCCGTAATCGTCGGTCTCAGAGACATAGGTACTGTTAGTCCCAGAAGGTTAGTCAACATTTAATAATTCCTGGAGTCTAGTAATGCCGGTCCATGTGATCAGTTCTAAGATAAAATTTTCATGTCTTGGTATTCACGATCTTCATAGTTATAACATTTTTGTAAATATGTCAAAAATCGCGTAAAAAACGTATTGAACTCAGTTTTGAAATTTAATGGCGTTCTGAAAGACTTGTATTATATTTTGCATAAAATAAAGAATACACAAGACTGCATTTGTTTCCGAATCACTGGCAGAAAAACCGGAGAAATTATTGCACTTCGGGAGGTCGGGAGGTTAACCATCATTACCGGAGTCTCCCGGGCAATCCGGGAGGGTTGGGAATCCTAATTGTAGGCCAGCTATAATACTCTGTACGAATTTTTTTTCTCCTCAAACTATTCAGCCTCTGGTTTTATTTTTTTCTTGTTGATTTACCAAAATCAGTTTTTTATGATTCTGAGGAATCACACTTGAGATGTGTTTTACATATCGATGATTAAACGTGATCATGAATCAGGTGTGGAATGTATTACATATTCGCGTTGTAATGATGTTTTTATCAGATATATCTTATTATAATGTCTGTTGTATTTCACTTCTAGTAAGTACCTTACTTTAGAAATTTTTCTGTAATTCAATATCAGTAATTTAACGATTACAAGATATCGAAAATGTAAACAAGTTTGATATTCATTTATATATTTTAGAACAATTCAAAAAGATCATGCACAACCGACTATTCCCACACTAGAATCCAAAATTGCCGGAAATTGCTTTTCGACAACGTCTAGTCAGGCAAATTCTGAAACAACTCAATATTATCAAGGCGTCTGGTCCTGATGAAGTGTCCGTCATCGTACCGCAAGAAAAATCTTCCAGAATATAAAGCAGTCGCATTGCTTTCAGTGATATTGAAAATCATGGAGAAAGCCGTACACCATCATATCCTTAAATATTTGGAAGGCTTCAATACCTGGAGCGATCTATGCGGCTTCCGGAAACAATGATCAACAGGTGACCTATATTTGGAATAACGCAATCGAGAAACATGGAGAGTCAAAAGCTGTTGTGCTTGATATTTTTGAGGCCCTAGACCGTGTGTGGCGTGAGGGTTTGCCGACCAAACTTCGATGCTATGACATGTCAGATAATTTTTGTATATGGCTCTCTATATTCCTGAAAGAACGTTCCCTGCAAGTGGCCTTTGATGGATATCTTTCGAATACTTTTACTATCAACGCTGGTGTGACAACACACTTGTCTCGTCATTACATTTGGATTCCAGGGTATCGGTAGCGGATGCACATCTTCACTGGCAGCTGGAGGTTGCATATCTTAATGAGGATCTAGAAGTAATTTCGAATTGGGGTGAAAGTAACCAGGTTCAATTCAATGCCACGACAACCCAGGCATCGGTTTTCTCAAAAAAGATAAATTTCTCCAAAGTGGATATAATAATTTCAGGACAGACAATTCCATTTTCTGCTTCGATAAGTTTGTTGGTGGTTAAAATAGTCAACAATATATCTTGGCACAATCATATCGCTGGAATTGCAAGGGCTGCTTCTTGAAAGCTTGGAAAACTGTTCCGAACCAGGAAACCGTACATATCTCAGCAGCTTTTGATGCTTTATAAAGTTCAGATCCGACCTTCTTTGGGTCCAGAAAAGAGCCATCCGCCTGATTGGAGACACGAACATCACTTGCAACTTTGATAGACTAGAACTTCGGAGAAAGGTTTGAGATTTGTCTTTCTTTTATAGATACTTCCACGGGAGGTGTTCAATTGATTCCACCAAGAGCGGTACATATCAGAAATATGCGACGGACTGTGGCTCCTCATCGTTTTGAGGTTCAACTCAGTACACCTCGAACTCCACCATTTAAAAACTCTTTCATTCGGAGAACTGCGTTTATGTAGAAAAATCTTCCTGAGAGCGTTTTTCCAAATGAATTTAATCTTCAGCGATTCAAATCCAATGCTACTTTCGCACAGGCACCGCTCTTAGAGCCTCTTGCAGATTTTCCTGTAGTGCTTGTATTTTGTCCTTAATAAAAATAAAAAAAATCCATGCAAGATTATTACTCTTGAATCAATGCTTTACGATATTTGTATATTCGTAAAACTAACTGTTATTGATTCTTAAGAGTACGAGAATATGTAGTAAATTATTATTAACCACCATAAGGATAAACAAATTAGGGTTCAAACATCAAATTTTGGAAGATTGATTCATGTTGGAGCATTCATTTCACATCGTATTCATCACAATTTTGCATTGGCATAATCATTTCTGGTATTTCAAAAGAAGACTAATCAATGTTGCCGTGTTAGGAATCACACGTTAAAAGATAAGACCGACCTCGTTAGTCCTTAGCTCGCACAAGTTTCGACTTCTGAGGGTTGTCATTCGTAGGGGTACGACGGAAAAAACAGATTTTGGAACAGAAACAGATTTTGTTGAATGCTTTCATTTCTCTCTTGATGGTTTTTCGTATTCCAATGTATACCTTTTTAAGAGAATTTGGTTTTTGAAACAAAAAAGTGTATCAGTCGTTAATGAAACGGTATTTTTTGTATGGTAAACATCGAAGAATATAAATTTATGTAGTACACAGCAAAAGGTTCAAATGACGTCATTAATATAATGTTTGCATTCTGATTCTAAATCACATTTGTCCAATTAATGTTGAATATATGCATTACTAATTTTCACTATCATGATAAACGCCAACTTGCTATATAACATGAACGTACTACTAGTTAACAACGAAAGACGTAGCGATATTATCACTCGCCATGTGCGAAAACGAAAAATACATGATAAGAGAAAATAAAATTCGGACAGAAGGCAGAATAATTAGTTGTTGCTGAGACTTCGAGATTTAACTTTCGTCCTTGCAGTCAACGTACACACCACTGATGATGTCTGCCGCAGTAACAGACGAAACGTTTGGCCCTTTGGGTTCCATTCGACCACGGCCTACCAGGCTGGACTTTGTTTTCTCTAATCGTGACTCCGGACGTGAAAGCCTATTTGATTTATAAACAGAATTCGCTAATACAAGTCATGCGAATAAAAATTCCTTTTGCCACAAAGAGAATATTATGTAATCTTTTTTTACAGAATGAAATTCATAATCTTAATCTTAATTTGGTATTTTCCTGGCCAGTGTATCTGAGGAACACTATCTATTTCACCTTTATTTTATTTATTATGTGAACAATCGATATCTACTCTATTTCTAGTAGGATCAAATAACCGTATTTATTTTCGTTCTCAACTTTCTTTTGGTATAGCCAGAGGCACCTCATATTTCACTTAGTGCAAAGCGATGAATTAGAATTTATGTACACTGAATTGTTGTTGGCCTCGAACGCCTATAAAATCGAGTTAGTATCTATACAACCAGGTCCGTATATAGTGTAACAATTTTTCTGAATTCCTTCCTTATGCCGACCGTTCACCTAGCTAAAACAACAGAATAGGCTTGTCCTATACCACTTTATACAGGGCTATCCAAATTCGTTCCTGTACATGGGTATCTCGTAAACGATAAGAGATAGAGTGTCGGTTAAATTGTGGCAAAGTTGCGTATTTTAGAGACCTATTCAATGATTTAAAAAAATCGAATTTAGCTCCTTTGGTTCTGGCTTCCGTTTTTTCTCATGCATACGTCAGCGGAAGGAAGGCTCCCCCACTCTCAGTACTTAGTGTGCGTTAGACATATACTGTTGATATTATTATAAAAATATAACCAGCTAGCACGTAATATTATTTTTTTATGTAAAACATGGCTTAAAAATGATGATGCTAATTTTGTGTATGTACATTATTAGTATCATTATTCAATCCTACAAAAGTAACAATTGGCTTATGGTAGATATAATATATATACATACACAAAATAATCAATAAAATACACACATTTTTTTAATTTCACCTTCACTGAGATATTCAATGGAAAATGTCAAATTTGATTTCCTCACATAGATACCTATCTGTGAAACTGACTCTATCTCTTTCAACAATCCTTTCTTCATTCAAAAAGCCCAGCATTTGAAGTATTTCCTATTTTGATTAGGTTGAACTGTATGAATATTTTTCGTTTCTGTTTCAGTCGTTCTTGCTCTCATAGACCGGCTGACTATTGATTTTCTACTTCATTAAATTCGTAATTTCACTTTCCGAATTCGAAACTCCCATTTTAGATCCGTAATTCTGAATAAATTCTGAAATAATTCTGAATAAATTCAACTTTTCACCTCTATAAAGTTAGCTCAGCCATTTGCAGTGGAATTATTGAAATATATTTTATTGATTGTCGAGAATTTGTCGTGAGATATATTTAAATAATTTTACTGCAAGTAGCCTTGCTAATTTCATAGATGTCAACTTTTCTCAGAGTACTGAATCTCTTAAACTACGTCGAAAATTGACCGCCCAACTCAAGTAATGAACCATTGGCTTTAGATAACCGGCCCACATTTCGAGCTTTCAATTTCCTTTGGGTTATTTTCAGTTATAGTAACACGCAAAAATCGTGATGCCAAAATACGATGAAAACAAGACCAAGACCCAAGGTCATTCTAAAGATGTTTTGTGCCGTCAGATTGATAGTGAACTGAATTTTGAATATTCTATGTATATAAATTCAACAACTCACATCTCTATTTACCAGTTCTGCATAATAAATAGTATCATTTGCGGTTAGTTATCTTTGATTTTTTTCAATTGTAAAGATATAAATTATATTGACAGTGTTAATTGACAGTTTAATAATCACATATTAAAAACACTAAAATAAAAAGTTTCAATTCAGTACTTTGGATATAAATGAAGAGAAAAACACACTTTCCTCCTGTTCATAGAAAATAATATTCGTCTCCCCACTCACAAGGAATTTTCGTAAAATTGGTGACAATTATACCATATATCTATGTATAGGTGTCTACATTATGCTAAGCAATGTCCACTGTAAGTGGTCCAATTGTGATTGACAGTGCATAGAGGTTATAAAGAACACGTTCTAGAGTCTAGACTGTCTCTTGCATAATTCCTCACATCTAAACATTTCAGAGGAATATTTAATATGTCAAAATATGTCGAATATATCTATCATCAACCTAGGAGGGTCTTTTATCGAGATATTATTTTGTTTTAGCTCTTTCAAGATATTTTTCATATCTGTTAATACCATTGAGTTGTAGTAACTTGTGATGTTCATAAAAAGAACTACTACTATGTACATACTAATTGAGTATCTGAGATAAATAATCAATGTTAACTAACCTTTCTGGTTTTTTCAATCGTTTGAAAAATTAATGAAAAAAATTTAGGAAATATAGCTTGCTACCTGTCTCATTTTTCGATATCCCTCAAAAACATTTTTTAAACTAAACAGTTCACAAAATCACATCACGTTTTGCACTTTACAATATACAATCTCGAGATTTAATTGAAATGGATTTTCCTCGGAATTTTCACCAAGAAAGACATCTTGAATAAAAACCATGTTATTCGGCAGACACACTACACGAAACATCATATTTTCTGATTCTTAACACTTTCTCCATAGCAATAAGCGGTCTGTTAGAAATTATTAATAACATGTCAGATATTGTTTGTCGAACGTATAACCGCTATCGCGGTAAAATTCACAAGTATTGTATCAAAAGAATGGCAGTGTAGCATGGTAGATGGAATCAGGAGTGGGATAAGTGTATCAGAAGTATGATATAACTAGTCTATCCGCTAGCAATCATAGTATACCTTTGACCAGAATGTGATTTTTTTTGCCTTCTGGGAGTAGGCCATTTCTTTCAATTCTCCGGAAAACGTTGCAGCCGCAAGGGATGAATGCGTTCTCTCCCCAATCTTTTCCGTGACACCCACTCCAACGATGTTGTTCTCTGTACTAGTCTGAACAGATCTCTTGCTGTCGTATTCGTCTGAACACAATTCACGTTATCCATATATTGTTTGCCTCTTGTGATCCAAAGCCTAGCATTTGCATGAATTATGTCTCTTTGTTGCATTTCCTGCAGTATCCAGTGAGTAGCTCTGTAATTATTGTAAGCCTATCTCTGTTTTCCCAGTACTCTTATTGTTTCTTAAAAAACAATTATCCAATCTGGTTCGGGACCAAGGACTTTGGTACCCCCATAGCTGGTTCGGGGCCTATATATAGAGTTGAACATCTATGTCTGGCACACTCGTCAGCTTTTTCGTTGCCCATGATACCTCAGTGTTCCCAAACATGTAAATATTTGCAACTTGCTTGGTTTGTTAATACGATAGGTTGCCTATTATGTTTCAGGATTTGGGAACCCTAGTGTTGCCAGCTTTTTCGTTGCCTATGATACCTCAGTGTTCCCAAACATGCAAATATTTGCAACTTGCTTGGTTTGTTAATACGATAGGTTGCCATTTATGTTTTGGGATTTGGCAACCCTAGTGTTGCCAGCTTTATGTTGCCCATAATACTTCAGTGTTCCCAAACATGCAAATATTTGCAACTTGCTTGGTTTGTAAATACGATAGGTTGCCTTTTATGTTTCGGGATTTGCCAACCCTAGTGTTGCCAGCTTTTTCGTTGCTCATGATACTTCAGTGTTCCAAAACATGCAAATATTTGTAACTTGCTTAGTTTGTTGATACGATAGGTTGCCTTTTATGTTTCGGGATTTGGCAACCCTAGTGTTGCAATCTGGCAACTGACACCTCTATCGTAAAGTTGGACATTTTTGAGGTTATACGTACTCAGAACGTTTTAACATACGA
>WOGR01008836.1:0-11642 GCA_015342045.1 Leptinotarsa lineolata | reverse complement strand
ATCGATAAGTCGTGAGTGTACAGGGAGTACAAGTGTGATAACAGGCAGGACCCCTGCGGAACACCTGCTCCATTTAGATAATTCGTAGATGTGGTTTCGTCCACTCTCACGCGAGAAGTTCGGTTGCCCAGGTAGGATTGAAGAATCCTAATCATAAATAAGGGCATACCTGCCGACCACATCTTGGCGACAAATCCCTCTATCCAAACTCTATGGAAAGTTTTTTGGATGTCCAACAGGACCATAACTGTATTCCTTCCCTGTATTCCTCACCCCGTGAATAACCGGGATCAATTGGGAAGTCGTATTCCGACCTCCTCGGAACCCGAATTGCTCCTCGGGGATGAGTTTTATCCTATCTGCCAGGCGAAAAAGTCTACTCGAGAGGATCCAATCTGACTGACTGACTGAACCACTCAATGGTCCATGAAGGCAAGTCTGGAAGTTCAAGTGATGACATCTACCCATGCGAATATGCCATCTATGGATCGATAGAAGACTCGATTTACTGATATCAAGGGTAAACGAGCCTTGCACCACTTATGAGACTCCGGCGAATCGCTGTTTGGGTTGGATCACAACCCAAAAGGAGGATATGAGTTGGATGTGGGGTACTCTACTCAATTTCTATTTCATTTCATTTCAATTTCCAATGTCTCAGATGTTTCATGAACAGAAATTCAAGGAATTTAAAAAAAGTTTTTTATAAAAATTGGAACTCATCATCACACCATTAATTCACGAAGCCCAGACAAATCATGTGTTATATTCTTTCATTTCTAGACCAGTTTCACATATATTTAATATGGCTATATAGCAAGAAGTGTTTCTAAAATATCTGAAAGAGGCCAAGATTATTCCAATCTACAAAACAGGGAATGAAAAAAATGTTTTAAATTATCGACAATTGTCAATATTGTCCCCCATTTCGAAATTATTTGAAAAGATAATCAAGAAACGATCAATTTCAAATTTAAATGAAATAAACATTTTGTTAAATTATCAGTAGGGATTTACAAAAGGTCGATAAACCGAGGATGTTATAGCAGATATAACATCCACAATATATAAGGGGATGAAAAAAAAAAGCTTGCCTAGGAGTACTCCTTGATTTGGCAAAGGCATTTGATACCGCGAGCCATGCACTGTTGCTAAGCAAGCTGGGAAACCTGGGTGTAAGGGGTAGTGTTAAAAACATTTTCCATAGATCGTACCCAAAGATTTCAGATAAATGGAGAACTGAGTGAAAAAAGAAATGTACCTTGCGGTGTGACTCAGGGAACCGTCTCAAGTCCTATCTTATTTCTTATATATCTGAATTCATAATTTTATAATGAATTTGAATATACTTCTTATTTTTTGGAAAAATAATATCATTTGCTGATGACACTATCACACTATGTACCGCAAATGGATGGAAAGACGTTAGAAATATTGCTGAACGCGATCTGGAATCATTAACTAAATGGTTCAGAACGAATTCACTTACAATTAACACTGAAAAAACTGAAGTATTCACATAGATAGCTTTCTCAGATGGAACACTCAAGTACATAACAATTGGTCGAAAATGCTTCACCTATATTGTAGCAAATTGATTAATATTTCTAAATTTGATTTTCTTTCTCCTTGATTCGTTTCAATTTCCTTCCATGAGCTTATTAGTAAATTTAAAAATTGATTATTTCCGTTATGAAAGGTTGTGAACTGATGAGACAGAACAATCATGTTTCTCATAATACGATACAAAGAAACACATTTGTTTCCACAGACAGGTTTCATGTGAACCTAAGTGGCAATCGTTTCTATTTTTTCACTATTAATAAATGTACCCAGGATATCTTTATGTTTTTCAAAAATCAATGTGATAATTCTAAAAAGATTTGGCAAATAAATATTATTATTATTTTGAGCCACATTCTCGAATGAGATTTTGTTCCGCCGATTTCAGCATAATTATCGATATTGATTAAACTTCAATCGACAATAACATGATTTTTAGTAGGCTACAGTGTGTTTTCAATCGAGAAAAAAATTGATTGTTCTCTTTGTCACAGAGCAACGAATTAATCAAGAAAGACGCGTTAGAGCTTGTCATCTACAACCATCTTATCAATGGATCTCAACGTAATTGATTGTCGGGAGCCTGGGGAAGGATTAATTTTTTGAAATATTGGAAAATCAATTTCTCAAACAATCTGATATTTTAATGCTTCATTTCCATAAAAATTAAATTCCCAAACCACTTCACCTGATCGTGTATATGGACTATTTTTGTTGCTATGAGTTCTTGCTTAATTGAGAGCTTAATTGGTTTTCTATTTTTTCATTAAAGAAGTTTTTATGTGATACAATGTTCATATATTCGAAAGTAATAGCTTCGGATAGAATTTTTATTGTAATGTGAGTCTAAATAAAACTTTTAAGCATTATCTAGATACTTTCATGAAAATATTTCACTGTTTTATTTGAATGATTTTCTCGTTCTTGGAAATTTCTCACTGTATATATACCGATGGAAATTATATACTGTGGCCTGATGGGTTGACATTGGTGCTTTGCTCCACTCACTCAATCGACCGTGGTGTGAACCGGTGATTAAAACCGCAAGGCAGGACGATCGATTTTCACTTCTCATCGTCCAACTCGTCTAATGACACGTTAAAAGGTGAGACCCCGTTAGTCCTTAGCTCGCACAAGTTTCGACTTTTGAGAGTAGTCATTCGTTGGGTGGCGACAGCTGATTAACGGAAAAATAGATTTTATTCAGATTTAAAAGGTTTCTTACCAAAGAGCTCTTGCTGTTTCAAACTATTCATACGCATCTAAAAGACACCACATTCTGAATGATGTTAGCTGATGTTTATCTGGTACTACTTCACATACCAGTTTTTATGTTTTCACTTCAATATAGATTGCTGAAATTTCAGCTCAAATTGGACCTCCGTCTACTATGCATACAAGATTCATAACTGAAATGTATCTTATTACTGTCTGCTATGTCAATTATCGCCTCACCTGGAGCTGAGAAGTCTAATACGAATTTTATCAGGCTCATTAGCGTGAGAGTGAGAAATTAAAGGTTGCAATGAATTCGGCATGGAATGCAATATTCCCTGGAGCATAAGTCTGAACCAGTATCTTGTTAATACCATAGAAATGCTGACGGTGGTGATAGAGAATTCTTAGGGCCAGATTATGTCGATAGATTCAGGCTTAGACCGCATATGCTGGACATGCCGCCGGCAAATCCATAAGTCCTAGGCGCTTCGCAGCAGGCCCTGCACCTAGAGTCAGAAATTTCTGTACTCGTCACGTGACTTTGGTAGACTGAGTTGTTAAAGACTCCTTACTGGCAGGACGTATGCAACCCTTCACCTCTCGACTTCCCACACGATCTGGAAAAATCAGGGATCAGCTTCTGTAAAACAAATTGCTCGAATTCCTGCTCTCTGAACTACAGATAACTTTGCAAGCTCCGTCTGGTACCATTTTGTTGAATGGATACTCCAAGCCCAAAAACCTATAACTTTTCTGTTGTTGGAGAAAGAATAACCGTGAAACAGGTGATTTGGGATACAAACTACAAAATTTTTAAGATGTTTTCGTCAGTTGATACAAATTCTCCAAATCTACATATGTGTTCTTCCTCGACACTTTCTATGACTAGATCTGTCGGAGTTTGTACTGATACTTTCCGCGGGGAGAGTTCGTCACAGAAGTTACCTCTCGTGAGATGGAACTGCTCAGCGAATCCATAATCTCCGCCTCATTCTCTTCTGATATGACCCATTGCAAATTTGTTAATTCTGAATACCGCACCAATAGCATGCGTTCATTTCTCTACCTCCTTCGAAGATTGATGGAATCATTTTCTCCAGAGGTATAAAAATCAAAATCATCTATTTAGAATTAGTAGATGACGCGTTTAGTTTTAAATATGTCCACTGTTAGTACTATACTAGTATCGCTCCAGTCGCGCCAACTGGTGATAAACCTGCTGAAAAGACTGAGGAGAAACTACTTAGCCTTGCCTCTGACGATTGTATGAAAAGTGATACAGATTTGTGATCTCTTCGGGCAAGCTGAATACTCTCGTAGTAATACACAAGGTTAGCTCTTAGTTAATGCTTCCACTTAAACCATTCATGGTCACTTCCAGGGTTGGCGTCGGTGGAAAAATAATTGGTATGTGCCCCAATATCTTGCCTCTGACCTTCTCAATGAGTCGGTTGTGAGGATCCTTTTCTTTAGTTTCTTGAACCTCAGTTTATCTTTCACCTGGGAATTAGCTCTATAAAGTAACGGCTGGTATCAAAAGAGGGGAGTTTACCCTCTCGGGTGCGCATTATCTGCCGGTCCGGTTTCGCACCAGTTGCTGAGTGGATAAAAGCATTGAAAATGATATTTGTTCATACCTCAGTCCATAATCATCGGTAGACGACATTATATCAACTGGTAAATAGTTATTTGGAGAATTTTTTGCTTTTGCCCAAGGTTGTTTTTTCCAAGAAGAGCTGAAGAAACTGCAAAGCAGTATATCATATATCATGACAGTTGAGTTAGGCATATCAACAAATAATTCAGTCTCAGCTTGATAGCACTTTTTATTAAAAAATTCCACAGTAAAAAGTTTCTGAAAAAAGGTTGGTTGGGTAACAGGATCAGCTTTTTCTTAAAAACACGATTGTTTTCCACTTAACTGATTGAAGTTCTTCTCTCAAACAACGCAACATATTGTTCCATGCCTGGCAGAATCACTATGAAATGTATATGTTCAGAATTAGCTCATTTTGCGACTTGAATTATCATGATATCTTTCAAAACATTAACTTCGAAGAAAAATATCGGACAATGAAGAATTCTACACGTGAAATAGTTGACTGAAACCACAAAATATATCTCAATTTGGAAACTGTCACGTGGCATATGAAACGGTAGCCACTTCATCTGTGGTTGTATACACTCATAACTGATTTACCACGAGTTTTAGAATACTGAATATATGGTTTGCATTCATAAGGAATCTGCGTGAACAACTCTTCAGGTAGAAACTCTCACAATACTTCGGACTCATATTCTTACTCGTAAGTTCGAAACTATTCCAAAATGAAATGAATTCAGCCCAAAACGTTACTGTCTAAAATCTGGTTGCATGGTAAAAATAAAAAATTGTAATATTGTAAATAGATTATTGTCGCCGACCGTCTCCTCAAATTGCCCAGTTGAAAATTATCTGACATAACACTACGGTTACAGGATATCGCTCACTATGCTTGAATTGATTTTTCAGTATTTATCTTCATCTCCATGTTGAATTCGTTGTTATGGAACACTGAAAAACAAAAAAATTCAGGGTTCAAAAATATCTCATACATAATCCAATACCAAAGTGCCGCAGATTTTACTAGTAGCACTGGACATAATCATGTACAATATTTGAATTCATATGTCTGAAGGGAGATGGAAAGTATTGATGACGACTTTCCTCAAGGATGCACCATCTATGGCTAAGCCAAAAAGTTCAAGCCACTAGTATCACAGATGAACTAGGATCCGAAAGACAGTCTGTGGCAAAGTTGAGTTTCGATTTTGACTGCCAAATGGGAAACTACTTCACTGCAAAACTCCATATGTATTCAATGTTCCATAGAGTGTGGAAAGAATGAAGGAAGAATAATGGAAGATCTGCGTTGCCATTTCATTAGTGAAACTGTAACCAATCTTGTCTGCGTTGCCATTTCATTAGTGAAACTGTAACTAATCTTGTCTTCTATAGCAAGTATATTTTGTCAGGCATTGATTATCGAAATCAAGTTGATTCTGAGTATACCATCCCCAGCGAAGCTTTCCATGAGGTCGACAATGACATTCCAATCGCAAAATTGTTCGGAATCAATATAAACGTTGATCTGCTTCATTTTTGTCCTCCGTACCTTCACAAAAGAACCCAAATAATAGCTGTGGATGTTTTAAATCTGAACCCGACCTAGTAACTTCGAAAGTCCCTCAGGCTTTCCATTTGAAGGCTCTCGATTTGATAATATTCTCAAATGATGTTAGTTTATGAGAATTTGTTTTTCTTTACTTCGACTATAATACCTGCTTCAACCTATTACCGTTTCTCAGCTCATAAGGTGATCTGAAGTATTGGGTGAAATCCATCTGATGCTTTTAGTAGTTTGACTTTTCAGGGTTTCATTCTACCTACTCTCCAGGTTTCGTCGTTGGCCTCTGCGAGGGTCTCATTCTGCCTACTCCCAACTGTCTGGTATTCATGTCCCTGGACGAATTAGGAGGCGGACCGGTAGTGAATGATGGTGGGTTGTGACTTTCAGAAACGAGGTGTGCAATATTGTGAGATATATAGCGTGACAGTAATGGGCTCTATGAATAATGTTTTCTTTGTGAATCATCTCGTTTGTTAATGCCATTGGGACGTTTTTTAATTTCGATAGCTTTGCGGCTCATCCTGACCTGGAGAGTTGTTTTCGATGTCAATGGTTTTAGTGTTTTCAAATCTTATAGTGTGGCCTGTCTCAGGATGATATTTGAGAAGAGATAAGGCTGGATGTGATTTAGAGAGAGAAATCTCATGTTCATAGGATCTATTGGAGCCTTTTTCGATGGTCTGGTCGATGAAAGTTCTGGAGTAGGTGTGCGTCATTGGATATTGTGTGCATATGTGAGTTCGTCTAGTTTTTTGGACCTATTGTGGCTGTCAGTGAGTCTGACATACCTGTATATGAGAGAATTCGGAACGGAATTCAATTGGCAGGATGATGATGAATATTCAGTATTGACGTAGCGGTTACTATGGTTTGTTTTTCGGTAAACAGTGTGTGATAAAAAATAATTGGATTTTGTGACACACTGTTCACCGGAAACCAACTCATACTGATCGCTACATCAACGCTAAGTCCCATCATCATCCTGCCCAAATGAATTTCATTTTGAATTCTCTCATACACAGGTCTATCAAAACTCAAATAGATTCAAGGAACCAGACGAACTCAAATCTTACCTTGGCCAAACGAATCCCAAATCCAAAGATCCTTTCAACCCGTACCCCACATCCAAAACTGCTCGATGAATAGACGGACCACCCAGAAGCTTTTCTTTTTTATATTCATGGAGTTATCGACAAAGTGAGCCGAATCTGAGCCTATGAACATGAGCTTGCTGTCTGTAAGTTAGACACAGCCTCATCCCTCTCCAAATATCATCACGGAAGACGCCACAGAATAAGCTTCGATAACACCAAAACTATTGCCATCGATGAAACTGTCCAGGCCCGGAATATCCGCGAAGCTATTGAATTGAAAAACGTCCATGCCCAACAGAAGAGATGATTCACGAAGAATACCTCATTCATCACACTCTATATCTCACAACAATGCACACCTGTCTTCTGCAACTCACAACCCTGTTTTCACTACCAACTCCACCATCGCTCCCACTACCGGTTCACCACCCCACTTCTTCAGGGACATACATACCAGACCAGAACCGGTGGACCGACAGTCGACGCTTGGGAGTAGGCAGATTGAAACCCTTGCAGAGACCAGCCACGACACCTGGGGAGTAAGCAGATTGAGATCGATACAAAGTATTGTCAAGTCCCTATGTATGCTTAGATCTTCAAAACTACTCAACGGATTTTGATGCAGATTTTTCAACAGGAAGAGTCATTCAAGAGTGAGGTTTATATGTATATAACATGCATAATAAAGTAGAGAAACACTAATTATTTCAGAGGTTTCTAATGTGATGTCGTGAAAAACACTTTTTTTTGCGCTCAAATTGCAAATGCTTCCTGAACCCTACGAGATAGATCAAAATAATATACTACAGTATTGTAAACCTTGAAAAGGTCTACAAAAAAGTCAGCGATGGTATCTGTCAATCTCTCAATGGCTTATTCACGAAGCGATTTTAAGCAAAACGTAATAAATCTTAATCAATTGAGTACCTTAAATACATTGTGCATTTAATGTGGATCAGTATGGCCCTTCACAGCATGTAATTGAAATAAATATTTCCAAAGATATAACAGATTTAAAATGCAGGGATATAACAGTTGCGGCGGTACTGGCCAAGGGCCCGGCGGCGCGTGCCTATAAATAGCACCTCAAAGACCGCGCTTTGTCCTATAGCATTTAATGATTACCAGCGATCGTACGCGTTTATATGTATATTTAGTATCAGCATTGCACCCATGCGGAGCCAGGGCGGTGCGCTAGTATATAAACATTATATAAGTGATGTGGAAGAGCAACCCTGTTGAACATCGCTATCTACGAAGTCACGGTACATACACCGAGTGCGCTGGCATCATTGACCAATCCCAAATCTCTTGGTCGCGGATTATGCAGAAAAGAGCAACTCACTCTAGGATCATGTACTCCTATGATCACCAAACTTTTCCTGGTTTGAATGTACACATTTTCTGTGTATACAACGTTTTCTTCTCCCTTGGCTTTCTCTGTCCGTTGTCCTTAAAAGTAGTACTCAAAGAGGAAGTATTTGAATGAAATCTTTGGAGACGATATAGTGATTTTTCATTTGATCACCTGATGACAACGTCTTCAATGCAGAATAGATCAGATAATGTTGCAATTGGAATAACGTAGATTATTTCATCAAATTCGAGGATATCCAAATACATGGCAACTATATCTGCATTCTGAGTAAGGTTATTGGGGAAACCATCGAAATTCATGATGATGAATCATTTTCAGTAGAAAAAAAGAAATTCAGAATTAATAAATCAGAAATATCTGTTCAGAAAAATTGAAGAAATATATCACTCAAAACAAATGAGATGAAAAAATTACCACTTCTCTTTGTCTGAATTCACGTAATCTTCGGTTGATTCATTTCCAACTTTGGAGTGGACAATATTCCATATTCTTTATATTCAACTGGGTGTGCTCGAACAAACTCTATTAAAACGAGAAATAAATTCATTTCGATCTAATGGCCACCGACCAGCTCTACATCCATTTCTGTAACGTTGGACAGTTATTCCGCTATTTTCTTCGATTCCCTACGGATCGCTTTCGTTGAATTTATCTCTGAAGTTTTTTATAACTGAATGAGGTCAAGTGAATTCAATATATTATTTTTTATTCTAACGAAATAGCATTTTCAAATAGACGAGTTGCTCTTGGAGGAAGCTCGTTCTAGTCAGGATTAGAGAAAAAAAATCCGGGCGAATAGTTCATGATTGAATGGGACTTGTAGTACCAAAAGTTCCGTCCACTTTTTGTTATTTAGTTACTTGGGAGCTGTCTAACTCGTCCATTTCTTCCCAGTCTCTAGAAAACACTGCAGCCTCTTGGGCTTATTGCGTTTATTCTCCCATCTTTCCATGACACCCATTTCATCAGTCTCGTACCCTGTACTAGTTTGTACAGGTTCCGTGTTAGGTGTTTGTCATATTCTCTGGACATAATTTTATATGTCCATATATTGCTTGCTTCCTGTGATTCAGTGCCTCACATTCGCATATGATGTGTAGTGCTGTCTCTATCCCTTCGTTGCATAATCTGCAGCTAAGGTCTCCGTTGTACAGCCCCATTTTGTTGAACATGAAAGGTTTTTTTGCGAATTCCTTGATAAAACAGAATACGAAATGGTAATGACTGATATTTCAGCTGTATTATGAATGTTTAAATGTGTTTTCTGAAGATCGTGTACTCAACATTAATATGTAAAATAAGAATATGCAAATATACCTTACTAATAACTTTGTTCCAAAGTCCTATGAAAGGGCTTCACATTCTTCAGGCTGAAAACAGTTTATCCAAATCGTTCGTTAGAAAGCAGTTTTAAAATCATTGTGAAGTTCATGAAGGTGAACATCGTTCAGTAGAATTAAAAATTCAAACTTGAAACATGTCCCCTTGAGTCGAAAATCTCCTATTTCGTCATGTGATGAGAGTGACAAGAAGCAGGCCAAGCTAGAGTAGTAACATGGCGTAAAACTTCAACGGCAGGGAACTTTCAACATAATGAGCAGCAACCCTTTACGGGTTGTATCAGCATTGGAATGGATACCACGACCACTGGACAAGATCTCGGAGTGGATCTTTCCCAGATACCACAAGGCTTGGTAGAGGTTTGCAATTCCCAAAAAATTTCTAATCTTTCAGTTCATATGTATTCATTCTCTTTCTACCATAAATAATTCAATTGAAGGATTCTTCTATTTACCGGAGAGTGAAGAAATATGTTCACTTGGACAATTTTTTTCGAAAAATTCAATGAATTAAAATTCTTCCAACTGCCGGATAAATGCAAAGTTCGTTATATGAATCTTTACTCACTTTTGAAATGGTAAGGACGCCTTAAGACAAAATGAACGTCCCCAAAAGTGTTCTGTACAGCGAAGCAAAAAGGAATATCACAATTAGTCCCATTAAGGTTCAAATATTAGTGCACTCTTTGGTGGAGGGTTCCTTTAAGAATAACCATAAAGGTGCGACGAAATACAAATTCCACAACTCCCTCAAAGCTGATTACTCAATTCCATCAAGCATCAAAATGAAAAAAACTCTTCTCTTCCTTCAACCCACCCATCTAGCTGTCTTTTCTCTATAGTATATATTCTCCAGAATAGTCACTTGTTTCACGTGGAACACGCTATTTTATTTGCATTAGCTAATGAGTGTCTGGCAAAGGCGACTATGCTAGCCAGTATACCTTTGCTGTGCACTTAATGAAGTGACAGACGACTATCATCAGATCTTGTCAGTTTTGAGCACCAAATTCCATAAATGATTATACATAATTTGGGAACAAAACAATGGCTCTAGAATGAAATATAATTCAATGATTATGTTGTAATTATTGTACTTCACTTTTGATATCGAATAGTATCATTGAATGCAAGGTGAGATTTTCCCGGCTGAATTAATTCTAAATGATACACCGCTATCAATAACTGATGAAATAGACTGCCTTCTCTCCCTACCCACTTTTGTTAAACCCCAAGTGTCAATTCATGTCCTTATCCAACGCATTCAATTTTGCCCAAACGGGTTTGAATGACAACAGAATTCATCCCTTCCATTCAGTCATGTTGTCCTCGACAAGTCAGCAAATTCTTTTTTATATTTGATAGTAGACAACCTGTCGCGGTTTACCATTTATGAAACTCCTCCTGTGTGCCTTTTCATTTCTTTGGATATTACCGAGAAGCGAAATTGTTTATCCATATATTTGTTTCGTGGAGAAATTTTAGTATTGGAAAAAAATATGTATCTATACATATTGTACTCTTACCCAGTCTGTCTGTCTGGACTTGTGATCGATTAAACACGTCTAAAGAAGCTATTAGAATGAATGTTTTTTAGATACGTTGTAATACATTTTTATCCATTCTGTTATTTTCTAGCAATACCTCGTATGACGATGTTATCCGTGAGACTTCGGGGCAGTTGTGCTACTTTGCGAGCATCATCAAAATCAGTGCCTAGTCTTTTTGAAAAATGAAGTATTTCACTTTATACTGTGCTGGGTAATGGCACGTTAATAGGTAAGGCCTCGTTAATCCATTGCTCGCACAAGTTTCGACTTTTGAGGGTTGACGTTCGTCAGCTGGTTAACGGAACGAACAATTTCAGAACAATTTTAGA
>WOGR01008835.1:0-11643 GCA_015342045.1 Leptinotarsa lineolata | reverse complement strand
TGCAGAGACTAGGACTGTCAGAAGACAGTGTGTGTCGCCTCTGTTTGGAATATGATGAAACAGCAGAGCACATACTTTGTGCCTGCCCCGCCGTGGAACGAATCAGATTTTCAGAGTTTGATAGAACTATACTTCTGCCATCTGACCTGAAAGACCACTCACCATACAAACTAATCGATTTCGTTAAGAAGCTGTGAATACTCGAGGTCGTTGTATTCACTGGATCAATTGCAGGTGGGTGCAGGTTTATCAATCGCAAATATTTCTATGGAATATTATTCTGCATTACTTGAGAAAGAATATAATGTTCGGCTAACTCAGATGAAAGTCGTGTGCGGAAAATTTCAAGGAATTTACTGTAACCATATTCAGCACACATTTTATCTAAAGTGTTAACTCCAACTTCAGTGTCGTTATATTGAAAAATGTCTTCTTTTTTTAAATCGAATATATCCTGTCGTCGTGATGGAGGCTGGAGGCCAGAATTACATTTTTCTTCCGTTTGGGAATATATGACATATATATCGTATGCAAACAGGCTTGATCCTACAGATTGACGTTGTGGATCAGATATTTCACTAGATAATTCTCGTTTGTTTTTACCAATGTTTCCCAAGTAGGTGGAACTATAGTCTTTTATAATATTGTATATACCATTGGAATGCTGTGAAACCAATTGTCACACGTTATGATTCTCCTGGAATTCCTAATTTGATCAACTATTCTTTGAACAACTACAGAAGGTGAATTATCTACAGCGGATGGACCTGTTAGCTGTTGGCCAATATACTTTTCCGTGTTACTAATTTAAAATGTTTTTGAATCAACTAGAGCGTATATTTTCGGTCCGTATTTATTAGTTATGATCAGATTTCCAGTTAGATCAGATTTCTCTTATAGAACGCAATTCATCAACTTTTTATAGCGTTGAAGTGGTTTGTTTTGAATGAGGAAGTTGCTTTTTTGCATAATATTATTCTAGTTGCTAATAATAACAGAACATTATATTATTTATGTGGAACACGTATTAAACATTTTCATGTTTGCTCTTTCCACAAGTTAACTTTGATTACATTTCGATGTAATTTCTATGAAGCAATCCAGTACATTTTAATTTCAATTTTAGGATTTTCCTAAACAGTCGTTTTTATTGTCATACATTTACAGAATTTTTAATGGTTTTTCAGTCAACTTCATTTGTTACAGCCCCAGACAAAAGACTGCAAAATGTTCCAACCGACACCCCACCAAATATTCCAAAAAGGGGTCAAAAAAAATCCACTCCATCCATCTGCAGTATGGAATATATTGGCCTGGAAGACTCTGCTTCTCAAGATACTACATTATCTACCAGTAACCTAACGACCAGAATTGATAACCACGATCTACGAGATTCAGGCATCAGCATGACTGAAACTCAGCTGAATAATTTCAACAACACTTGTTACGAGGACTTCGACTTACGCTCACACCAAACGGAGATGAATATCAATGCAAGCCCTCCCGAGGAGAGTCCAAAGATAGAGAACCCTCCTCCGATCCCGCCGAAATCATCCTTCTCTTCTTTGAATTCTAGTTTGGATCTTGGAAACAGCTTAGAAAGACCAAAACGTCGGGAGGCCACGGAAATCGTTACCCCTCCCGAAAATTATTCTCTTCCAAAGATACATAGAGATAATGGTATTCCTACAGGAAGAGGATCAGAATCTTAAGACTAGGTTCGTACATGGGGTTGTTCTTATTGTGATTGTACTATATTGTTGGCTTCTTGTCCTTGAAAAGCTCACATTCCGTATTGATTGTCAATTGTTTTAAGTCTAACTCACAAACTACCTATTAATAAGAAACTTCACCTAAGGTATTGGAGGTTAGTTTTCATGTATGGGTGAGATGAAAGACAGTAGAATCATGTTATGTTTGAATACGACTTTTCAACGTTCTTTTTAAGAATCAAACAGATATACTTTATTGTCAGAAGAAAAATACATCTTATAATACAAACAACAGTACGGGTTGAAATATATAACTGTAATAGAACACATAAAAATATACATATACTAACAGAGTAAATATTAGTTCGTTTGTGTATCAGGAGATGAAAGTATCATCAAAATACTCCTAAACCAGAAGCATTTTGACCTCTTTTGTGAATTAATTTCTTTAATTTTACTTCAATGATATGAAAAAACACTTTTTAGTCTAATTTCCACTAGGTTTATTTATTCTTACGACTGTTTTCCGAGGTTTAACCCATTCTCAAGTAAAAACTAACTTTTTAGAGTGTGCACCCGGGTTATATAGGGTTACAGGTAAGCTGGGAGGCTAGGTATTGATCGAATAGGGGTACCAACTATGAGATTATAGAGATCACCGTGATTGCCAAACTTTTAAATTCAAGAGTGGAGACATACATAGATCGAGTTGCTCGCTTAGGGGTATATATTTCGGGTTTTTTGTTGATTTATTAATTTCTATGGCTTCCAACAAATTCATGTCCTTCCCTTTATTGCATGTGTGTAGAATTTTGAGATTTTTTTTTATTTATCTTGTGTTTTGTTTCTTAAAGATGTTCATACATTGTAGATTTTTTGTTCACGAAGCTTTACGTTAAAATTCTATCGGTTTGGCCTGGTGTAAACTGCAGGGCATTCACCATATTCTATTCTGTATATACCTGAGTTTTTCATCCTCTCGTTTGGGTTTTACATTGAACAGAATCTTGCCTAAATTATTATTACTTATGAAAGTTGTTGTTATTTTGTCTTTGAAGAAGTAGTTTTGGATATTTTCTGAAAGTTTACCTCAGTAGTTGATGCTACTAGATTTAGGTATGTATTGTGTTCCCTGATATTTGGGTATATTTTACTTTATAAGTGTTTTATGAGTTTTATCCGACATTATCTTTTCTATTAGATAAATTGGTACCTGATTGTTCAACGCAATTTGTTTGATTATTTTTATTTCGTCTTGGAAATTCTTTTCAGATAAAGGGATTGTGAAAGCTCTGTGTATCATTGATCTAAAGGCGGCTAATTTATGTGAGAGTGGACTGAAAGAGTCAAAGGGAATTGTACAGCATCTAAAGTTTTTTTTTCGGTGGATATTCAATTGAAGTCTATTATTAACTCTTGAAATATTCAAATCTAAGAAAGTAACCTCTTTGTTTTGCTATGTTATGTTTTTTTATATTTCAAAATCATTGCTGTATTTTTACCTGAAGAAAATCAAATTAACATAATATTCTCACACAAAATATTAATTTATTTTATACATATTTTTTTGACCAGAAACACGGCAAAGAATGATATGTTTTATTAAAAAATTTGATATACCTCTGATAGCTTTTGAAGTTGACAGCATATTGAATCTGTAAAGTTTCTGTCCTGGTCACAAGAGCTTTGATACTCGTCAAACGGAAACTTCATTTGCATCCAAATTGTGTAAAATTCATGTATCTATTTCTAGACTTACAATAATTTCATAAATAGTCATTTTGGTCTACTGCACCGTAAGGAAAGCAGAGACCATAAAAAAGGGAGAAGAAATAGTCATTTGTAAGTATAAATTCCCTTCGCCAATGATTTTGACAGGAATTAACCTAATTTAGTTACAAAAGTAATCTCCTTATTTATAAAAATCCAAGAAATTAAGTCAATATTTCTAAATTTAATTAATTTTTGAATATACATTCATTTCATATAAGAAAAATATCCGAAACACAAATATTAGTTTCAAAATTTTTAAGGATCAGTTACGTCAATCTAGTGCACACACTGTGGACACTTATCAATAACCTTCAATCCTTTCTGGGATTTGTCTCTCGCCATACCATAAAGAACTGGCCAATTGAGTTTGCCTACTTTCACAAGGTAGGTGACTCTGGATGGAGATGAAAAAACAACGTGTTCGAAGTGCAAGGAAAGGAGAAAATGCACAAAGTCCCTATCAATCCATAAGTTTTCACGTATTGTAGTAATTCATTTCAAAAGATTCTCTCATACAGAAAGATTTAGAGGCAAATTAAATGTTGTCATTAATTTTTCTATAAAAGGATTAGGTATGAGCGATTATACGGCAGACAATGTGGCTCCTTGTCGTTATAATCTATGCACTTTCGAATCGCAGTGGCACTTGCAACAGGCATTACACAGCATATTGCAGACGCCCATAAATTGGCATTTGGCACTAATACGATTCATAATGTCCCCAATTTCACCAAAATCGCTTGTAAGTGGGGTGGCATATGTCCTCTTTAATGAACAGAAGGGAACAAAGCCTTACCTTTGAGGTGATTTTTTTTAAATAAATTCAATGAATTGATTTGTATTTCATAGTTCTAAAAAAGATTAAAATTCTTCATGAAGATCGTTGATCTAGTTAATTATTTGAATCTAGCAGTTTGGAATTGAAAAGAAAACAAATAGTTCAAAATAACATGGTAAACTGATGTAAAGACAACCGTACCTAATTAAAATGACAATCTCTACCTTTCTTTTTGTTTTCTGAAAAATAAAAAAATGAATCTAGACCAACAGAGAATCTACTCAAGTATAATGATGACCAGACCGAAAAGTTACTGTGTAATATAAACCTCTAAACCTGTGAAAAGTCTAATTAGTCATTGATTTGTATTTGTAAATTTCGCCAATAAGTATAATGAATTGATGACAAAATAATGGAAAGCAATCTCTTTTTATATTACACAATAAATTCTCGGGGTAAACTTTTAGTTTGTTCTTTATTACACCTGAGCAGATTCACTATTGATCTAGATACCATTACAGTGAGTGAAAGTATAAAAAAGATGACATCGAAGCCGGCACTATAAGATTATAAATATGGTAGATTTGGCAACTACAGGGTGTTTATGGACTTTATGTTCTGATTCCAAAGTGGTATTCAAGTGGTTGTGTAGAGTCAAAAAGCCTAATACCATTTATTTATATGACGCAGATTTTGATATATGATGGTTCTGCTTTTTGGCAAAAATAAATTCAATTCATTCTTCTGGATAAATCACTTGCCTTTGTAATTCACATTTCATGTTTGTAGTACCTAATTTTGAAAATTCATGATCTAAATCGTCTAATCAAAATCAGAAAATCAAAGATAGAAAATGAAATATTGATTATACAGTAGTACTATTGTTAATTTAATGATTAAATGTACATGAACATCTTTAAACATTACTCAAATCACCAAAAACATAACTATATTCACGAAAATTTTTCGTTCTAGAATTCGATAATTTGTAAATTCAGAAAGTCATGTTGTTGCAGCAGAATTTTGGGATATTTCTCAATAATAACAAACATGATGAATAGCACTCGCTCAAGTTTAATTATTTCAAAACTGAATCGAAAGGCATGTGAGATTTATGAAGTATTGAAGGGACAAGCACTGTTGGTGAAATGAAAAAGATTACAATATTTTTTTCAAACGTGTCAGATAGCAAATTGTAATCGAAGTTTTCTGTTCAGAAATACAGAACACCCTGTATACCTACTGTTTTCAAACTCCAAACTCCTAATAATCATTAATTAGAATAATCCCATTCGCGGTACTCTAAATAGAATTTCTTTCTCTGTTCCAGCGTTTGTGATTTCAACAGCAAAATCTTGATGAAATTGTATCTATTTTCTTATTGTAAGTAAAATAATAAGTTCTATAATATAAGAGCTAGCTGTAAAATATAGCTGTAGAAATGATATAGATTATGTCATAATCATATGCGAACCAAATCATACTCAATACAATGATTGAATTCTTCGTGTTCAACCAGAATCGGTAGAATAACCAGAATTATTTGCACCAGAAAGTATCAAGGAATACCATTGACAGTATTATCAATTTTGACAAGCATATCGCGAAAGATTAATTTCACGTTCCCCTCCTACTTCATTCCAAAGATCCTTTCAAGTGAAATGGAATGAAAAGTAGTAACTGTAACAGGAATCAAAGGCAATTGAATCGACGAAAGTAGTAATTCCGGAATCAGAATCATATAAAAACGCAGCCGTTGTGTAAGATATTATTTGGTTGAAATCAATAGATTGTTTTTTTGGAGTATGATTTGGTTGTTATATGAAAACAGTAGAATGACATATACTCTATAGAAAGTGTCATCAAATTTCAATTGAAATTGTGCCAATTTTATATTAGAAAGATCGGGTTGTTAGTGATTTTTGGCACGCCTAATTCAAGTAGAAATTGTGACTAGCATAAATTGAATTTAAAAGATATTTCTCGGTATTCTAAAGTAGATATTTCATTTAGTAGGCATTTTGTAGTTGTCTACATAGTGTAGGTCAAGTTTTTGGACCAAAGAAAATGATCAGGCAGTTTATAACAAAGAATTAGAATGAAACAATGTTGAGATTAATTTGCCATATGTAAAATAGTCCAAAACTACATCGAAATACTTTCTATTTGTATATAATGGTGCTAATTTTTTACCTTTTCCTGAACTTTTATGGAATTCTTATATATATACTTACTTACCAAATGTAAAGTGAAAAATAAATATGAGTGATTGTCAAATGTGCAGACAAGTATTTTTAGAATTATTGAAAAACGAAGAAAGAAATAAACATCATTTGTGATGGGCACCCAAATTTTGTACATCTATTTACCCTGTTTCACTTTTCTTCAAGTGTCGTTAAAAGTATACAAAAAATAATTTTCAAAATTTTGAAATTGTAACGTTTCATTAAAGTAATATCCTTTGAATTATTTTATGTATCCAATATAAACCACTTGACAATTTTCTGTTTTGATTTTATAATCTTCACAAGTTAGTTCCTGAATATGTTTCAAAAAATGCATGTATTCTCTCAAATAGAAAAAAAACTAATTTGTGAAATGGTTTTGATAATTGTTTCAACCAGTTTTTGAAAAAGAATTTGTATGTATCCAGTATCAATAATTGATTGTAACCATGTTTTGTTCTGTACTCCTGACATTTCAATGTACTCATATTTCAGCATTGTACTAGTCATATAACTTATATTTATATTATATTTTATATTACGGAAGTATTGTATTTTCCCTACATGGATTCTCATGTCGATATGAATAAACTGACGTAAAATTTATTTTTGAGGTTTCAATTTTCTAACGCATAGGTTTTACTTTTATTCATTTGATCCAAAAACAATCGGGAATTATTTTTTACCTTATTTGAAGTACGATAAACCGTGCCGACTTCCATGGAAACCATGTTCAACAAATTGTGTGGAAGTAGCGCCGCGTACTCGAGGTATTTGTCATTTGTTCTTAGTTATTCTCATGATTAACTCGTATTGTTTTGCATTTAGAAAATGGCATTGGAATTGGATATTGAATCATTAGCATGCTCCTGCTGCTGGATGAACGGGAAACTAACCTCGGTGAGGTATCTTGCATAAATGTCTGTCGGATATAATTCAATATCCAACGTGGTATTAGCCGGAGGAGTAATTGTTTTCCGGTATATAAAAGGACATAGGCTTTCACAGCAGGAGTTAAGATTAAAGAAAACAGCCTGAGAAAGGGTGTTGGTGTAACAAATATCTTAATCTAACCCAACAACATGAAGAAACTGGTAAAAGTATAACTAGATCATGGATCCATTGATTGATATGAAATATATAAGGTTGGATGATAGCTAGTTGATTGGTGAATTTCTCTGCTTTTTTGGGTGCAGTTTTGAGCACTGTATGATTTCGAAAATTGAAAAAAAATTCGGTCTAACTTTGTAACTTGATATGTGATTTCTATTGTATGCAAGTGTGTCATGTGATTTGCTCAGAGTTCAGAATACCTCATGTTTTGTAATAATAATGAACAATATCATATTGGAATAATCAATTCGGGCACGACAACGTATCCGTTAAAGACATAATATTAATTGAGGAAAATGTCATTTCTATACTCGTTAATTTGATGAACGATATTTTCAAAGCAGGGGTATTTCCTGAGATTCTGAAGACTGTAAAAGTAATACCAATATTTAAGGGTGGTGATAACAGAAACAGAAAATTATAGACCTATAACAATTGTGTGCTCATTCTCAAAAATTATTGTAGAATTTGATGAGCATCAGTATGGCTACATCAAGTGTAGCAACACCAAGCGCCACAATAGGTTTCATTCATAATATTACATCTGAATTGGATAAAAAAGAATAGTTATTGCACTATTCATTGATTTAAGAAAGGCATTTGACGTTGTTGACCATGCTGTTCTCCTGAACAAACTATGTTGCATGGGTATAAGGGGCAAAGCTTATTCTCTCATTGAGACATTTTTAAAGGAAAGATCCCAGTTTGTCGCTGTTGGTGAGAGCACGAGTGATCACATAAAAAATAATTGTGACGTACCACAGGGATCCGTTTTGGGACCCCTGTTGTATACACTGATGGTACTGTCACTGAGGCAGCCGGGCTTACGGGAAGGTATTTCACGTTCGCCGATGACACGGTTCTTTTGAACAGTGGATATGACTTACATTTACTGGAGAACATAGTTGATGAAGATTTCTATAAATACTCAAATTGGCGCATAATAAACTTAAGATGAACTCAGCAAAAACCGTTTACATGCTATTTAAACAAAAAATAGAATTTGTGAAAATATTGAATTAAAAATAAACAACTTACCCTCGATGAAGGTTGCAAAAACCAAGTATTTGGGACTCATAATAGATGATAAGTTAAACTGGTCATGTCACATAGAATATATTAATGATAAAATTGTACCAATGTTAGGAGCTCCATATAGGTGTTCCAGTTACTTAAGTATCAGTAATAGATACTTGGTTTACAATGCATACATATTGGCGAATCTTAGGTATCTGTTAATCATATGGGGTAATTGTGGCACTACTAATCTCAAAAAAATTCAAACACTACAAAATAAATCAATGAACATTTCATTTCAAATTCCATTTCGAACCCACAGAAATGATATATTCACACAGACTGAACTACACCCAATTAAATATCTACTTAAACTTGAGCAATGCAAAAACATATGTAAAATAAAAAACAAAAGACTCAGAAGCAACAACAATCTACTAGTCAACAACCAGTTCTATCAGTATTATACAATGCTCTTACACAGGCTGTAAAAGTCTTCAATATTTACCTGTCCATATACGTGAGTTGCAATAGTTTGAAGGAACATCTGAGCCTCGAGGCACAGGTATGAGACGGTACTACTGTGAGCTTTGCAGTGACTTTCTAGTTTTCGTGTTTCAATTGTCATGTTGAATGTTTGTGAATCCCAAGACCGGCATTTCTGCTAATTAGGTGGAATAACAGCATATTTTATATTTACAGTGTCTTAACTGTGTTGAACTGTACTCTATTATATTTTAATTAAAGAAATCAGATTTGTCAATGAAGAAATGACTATAATTAAAGAAAATCGCATTGGTAATGATTTAATATTTTGCATATTTTTGTAAAAAGGTACATCATAAATTGAATCAATACAAACATATAAAATATATCATGGTAAAATGATTGTATATAAACTACATTGTATAATAATACCAACAATTGGAACAGTTACAGACAACAAAATTACCTATCTTTGGATGCCTTATCTCTAATGTTAATAAATAGTAAACTATCAATTATTGGGCTTTTCAAGTTATGTTCAAGTCTCGTGTTCTCCTGCTAACTGGTAATGATGCCTCCTCAACTTGGCAAGGCGATATCGCTCTTGGTCTAATTCCTTTTCTAATTCTAAAACCTTCACCTGTGATTCCATTTCAAACCGTTTTGCTTGATGGAGTGTCAAATTTGAAACGTCAAGCTCTTCTGAAAGTGAAATATTGATGTTATAAAATTTTGGAGTGTGAGGAGAAATAAAAGTTAACTTCGACAAAAAACACTGCCTGCTGGTGAAATTATCTTATATTTTACCTGCTTCATCTACAAGTTGACTGCAGTCCTTTGCTATGGCAACAACTGTTCCAGTAGCAGTAGTAACTTCTCTCGATGCTTGTGTTAATTGTTGTAAATTTTCGCTATTCCTATCTGCTTTTACTCTACTTGCTACTACCAACTGAGCAGTGGAAGCAGCTATTTCTTGAGCAGCTACAATCAGCTGTTCCAATTTTCCATTAGAAATAACAACTTTATCAGCAGCCGTTCTATAAAAAACATCATAAATGAATTTGCCGTCATGAATCATAATAGCTCATGTAAAAGGCAATTTTCATTTTCATGACTCGCCTTTCCAAATTAATTTGAATGGAATAGATTTTATAAACTTTAGTCATTAGTTTGTTAGTGAAACAATCCTCCACCAATATCAATAAGATCCGGTTTATCAATACGTAGTTAAATGCTTCTGGTACCTAACAAAGCTAAGCTTAGCTAATAGTCAATGTTGCAGTTACTAATCAAATCGTTTATTATAACCTGACGGTTTAATAACAGTTAACTAAGGATGGCATGAGTGATATTTTCAGGGACTTGTTTCTATTGGAGAATTGATTTTCAAAAATGACAACTGCTAACAAACAGTTCATGATTCATACAATATAACCTATATTTCATTACTATTTTCAATTTTGTAATTTGAAATTTTTTGGAAGTTGAGTTCAAAGGGCATATGAAAAACGAAAATGAGCAATGAAAGAACATCAAATTTTACCTATCTGTTGGTGTTTCAAGTACTTGCTCTATTTGTTCTAATATGAATAATACTGTATTTTTCTCCAATATGAATCTTCTCACAAAATCCACCTCATCTAATTCATTGAAAGCATCATTACGTTCATTAACAATATGAGGTCTTCTTTCTGCTTCAATGAACTCTACTATATCGTCATTTTCATCATTCAAGAAATGGAAAACTTCCATAATAGAATTATAAAATTTACCTCTTTACTTGGAAATAACATTTGTGACACAACAACAACGAACATAAATTACCTACTTTCGCATGCGCGACTACATAACTGTCAGCTTAAATTAAAAAATATCACTCTCCAGCGATTGTCATGCTCACTGAGACTTCAGCTACCAGTTGATGGTATGGTGGTAACAATGATAACGAAAAAAAAATTGACTATAAGCTAAGACAAAACCATTACTCAAATGAGTGATGGCCCTGAGCCGGCCCTTAGGAAGGTAAAAATATAGAATTGTTTCATGATCATTGTAAATATAACATTTTTTTCAACTTCTGTACCTTTGTGAATTTATCACAATTTTTTGCACACTTTTTATCTTGTTCTAACCAACTTCATCACTTATCATCAAATAATCATTCTTTTCAAACAAATACCTTTAGTTTTTAGCAATGTTGAGTCATGCACAGTTTGCATGCTATCAATGAATCTAGCTTTTTAATCAAATAATAATAATAATGAAAATGCAACTTACACAAAGTTACGAAATTTAAACTTTTCAGTGAATAAATTGTATTAGTTTGAAACTGTATACCATTTCGACAAAACATATTGAGAAAGATTAATTTCACGTACTACTTCATTCCAAAGATCCTTTCATGTGGAATGGAATGAAAAGTAGCAACTGTAAGTGGAATCAAATATTATACAGGGTGTCCCTGGACTTCCTCTTTTCCTCTCGGGAATGTATAGATGGGGTCAAAATATCACCAGTACTTCATATAACTTTTTTTCCT
>WOGR01008834.1:0-11644 GCA_015342045.1 Leptinotarsa lineolata | reverse complement strand
AAGACGGATCACTCTTCACCACGACAATGCGAGCTCTCACACATCGGCTCAAACAACTGCATTTTTGAGCACCCAAAACATCGATTTGATGAGTCATCCGCCGTATAGTCCTGACTTGGCACCGAATGACTTCTTTTTATTCCCGTACGTAAAAAACAAACTGAGAGGTCAACGTTTTTCGACACCTGAAGAAGCGGTTGCTGCATGTTTTGGATATATCTCAATTAGAGTGGCAAAAGTGCTTCGACAATTGGTTCAAACGCATGCAAAAGTGTATAGATCTTCATGGCGAATATTTTAAAAAACAATAAAGTGATTTTCGATGATTAATATTTGTTTTTGTTCTCTAATCCCGAAATATAAAAGGCAACCCACTAGACGAAGCTTATGGGTGACAACATGTTCATAAGCAAAATAAAAAGCAGTCAAATTACTTTTTGATAATAATATCAAATAATATTCTAGTGAGTCTAATTCACCTGGAAACAAAAAATTTTGCACGCTCAGCGCATTCGCCATAAACATTTATTTTTGAATTGAAAATTCGAAACTTTCCCAATACCCAGAAATTACAACTTCGTTGTGTAAAAATCATTATTTACTGCAAACATGTGTAGCACATTTGTAAGTTCTTCTTTGTGACTATCTGATATGGAACTGTATTTAGTAATTTCAAGTAACTTTCAGGCTTCAATCTAATTTCGGTGGCTGACATTCAATAACAGACAATGGAAAATAACCGTTATTCAAGTAAGGCTTCATTTCATTGTCACTCAACCCCTTATTTTCGATGATGATATTCGAGCAAAGTTCTCAAATAAAATAACCGGGTTCGTTTGACATAAACTATATTAATGAAATTGTGCGGGTTTCTGATATCCAGAAACAATTTTCTCCTTCAAACAGAAATTACTATCATTTTTCGAGGAATTGAAAACAATAATCGATGATCGATTTTCGACAAAGTATTTAATAAAAGAAAATGGAACCGCGAGAAGCAAGAACTCTTTGCAAATACGTCAAATTTGTTTTGAGAGGGGAAGTTTTCATATCAAAAACAATGCAAATTTTTTTCAAGAAATAGGGGTCGAGTAACACTTCATTTAAAAGAGCTTTCAATTTCCTATTGCTGCTTCGTTTTTGAAAATCAGTTCACTCTTTTAAAAGATATAGAGCTTTGAAATTCCAACAATACGTTATCCGAGAAATTCAAAAATCAAATAATTATAGATTTTATTTGAAAACTTGCCACATGTATTAATGACTCATCCTCACACAAAAAATCCAAATCGGGTGATTGAAGAGACTAAAGAGGACACTCTTTTGCACCTCTTCATCCTATACAGGAACATTTTTTGGAAAACGTATTGTTTTCATTTCAAAACTCCATACATTCCAAAGAATGGACATGAATAGAAGCAAGGGAGTGCAGTGGAATGGGCTCCTTAGTCACCCGACCTGAACCCTTTAGATTTGATGATTCGTAATGGACTTGACTCAATGAAAACATGTGAGGAATGGCTTCTTTAAACTTCCTCTTAAATCGAACTCATCAAGGTTCAAAATACACTCATTACAAATCAGACACAAAACATACTTTTGTCTATTTTTCACGATAGTTTTTTATTTGTTGACTAGTTTCGGTCATTTTCAAAACTAACTAGATTACAATCAAATCTGATTATTTATATCTACATTGCCAATACCGGTCATAAATAATTTGATACCTACATTGTCTATACTTGGGATAACCTCATTTAACAAAACTTTGGTAAAATGTAGGTTTCAGGAACTGGGTTCAGGACAGGACTATTGTTTAGATCAAGTTGTTAGTTGAGGATAATAGAATTGGAATTTTTCTTCAACTTGTTTTTCCAACAGATTCATCATTTTCCCTTTTTCGCATATGTGGAGGATTTTCAAATTATCATTATCTATTTTGTGTTTCGAATTTGCAAGATGTTCATACATTAATGATTTTTTGTCCGAAATGGCATGTTCATGGTACCTGCTATCAAAATTTTTGCCAGTTTGGCCTGTATATATGGCGGGGTATTCGTCACATTCTAGTCGATATATACCAGATCCGTCCCCTTTGTCCAATTTAGGTTCAGCATTAAATAATCTGTTTCCCAAATTTCCGTTGGATATGTAGGCTGTTTGTAGATTAAATTTTGTAAAATAATTTTTTTAATATTCTCCAAGATTCTACCTGCATAAATAATGCTAACATATTTGTGTTCTGTTTCTGTGGAAATTGAATATAGTTCTTTCATTACTGATTTTTGTCGATATTTTATTATAATGTTGTTAACTAGATTAATAGGTATTTTGTTATCAACTGCTTTTTGTTTAATGGTTCCGATTCCACTTCAGAGGTTTTGATTAGAAAGGGGTATTGTGATATGCCACATTTCTACTCGATACTCTGCATATTGGTGATTATCTGAAAAAGCCAAATGCTTTAAATATCTGAAACTTTTATACGAAATATTTTTTGATTACTCTGCTTCACCTCAATTTAACACACATTATATACATGTGCATACAAATAATTTTAAGAACAGATTAGGTTGTATAAGTACCATATCGAAAAATAATGAAACTTAAATATATCTATTATCTTTTAGAAATTATCGACATCAAGGTAAATAGCTTAAATTCAATGTACTACTCAGAAGATATTTTTAAACCGTCATTTATAGAAAATTCAAGACATCTAACTGTCAATTTCAGACATTTCTATCCTTTTCAGTTATGAACACTTTTGCCAAAACTTTTATTCTTCAGCGTTAGTTTTATTGATCATCAACTGAAATATTTCGAAATGTTGTTAGTAACATTAGTTATTCTAACAAGTGTGTGGCTTTTTAGATAAACGTTATCCACTCACTATCTCTCCTATTCAGGAAAAGCTATAATTAACCTAAAAAATTACACCTCCGCTTTCCGGAGATTGCTATGGTCCACGATAGAGACGAGAGGCCATTAAAGGTTTTGAAGAGAATATTCCATTGAAAATCTTCCACTCGACTATTCAATGAAACTTCGGTAGGAAATTCAGTGAGAAATATGAGTGGGACATGATAAGTACATTGAAGTTTTCTGGGAATTCGTTTGTATGTGCGATAAAATGGTTCAGTGATTCACATACAGGTTAGTCGATTTTTAATACGAATGCATTTATGATTTTTGAACTACAAAAGGTGAAATGTTGGTTGAGAAGGAAAAAAAAACAGTAGTCCGAGGGCCGCTCTATGGTGAATGGTAAACGACGATATCATCCATTTTGGAATAATGCTACATGTAGGTGTGAGATTCAACAAAACATACTGTTGAGTTTATTGTTCCGATTTCTTCAAAATAGTGGAACATTCGACAATCAACAACTTTTTAAAATATCACAAAAATACAGTATAAACTACTTATTTATGATTCAATAGCACTATTCCAAATACTAACAATTAGCTCACTGAGTTAGATACTTTCCTATTCTCAAATTAAAAGGGGTTATATTTTTTCTTATTCTTGTTATCGCTTCGGTGTCTTGACACTAAACTGATTTTTTTGGTGCAACTAGTAACTGCATAAATCAGGTCGAAACAACTACATTCTTTAACTTCATCATTTCTTCTAGTCTCATCCAGTATTTCTTTCAGAATCATCTCTATTTACGATAAAAAAACGTTAAGATCTATTTCTACTTGTACAGGATAATACTTGCCCATTTGCAACCATACTATGAAGCTTTTTGGCTCCATAGAAAGTAGTGCAATTCTTGTCATTGGCAAGCTTTCATCGCCAACAACTCTGACAACTTGAGAGTATGGCAAGAGAGTTGAAGACCTTTCTTTTTTTGATGCTTTCTCTTGATGCACAGACAAGCTAACTACTGCAAGCATTTGGACATTTTTGTGTGATGAATCGATTCATGATCTAAGTTAAAGCTCTGTTGTTTTCAGTGTTGTCCCTATCAATTTTTTTGTCGATATGGTATATTTTTTACTCTAAGGGAATGTAAAAGGGTTGAAAGTATTATCATTTTTTTGCTCGATAACGATTAGATTATCAGGAATATAATATCTAAAAGTACTATACACATCAAATCAAAAACTCTTACGGGCATTTCTCAAATGTACCTTCAGATATTCAGGAATAGTGGTTTTTCGTTGTTTCAACTTTTAACATTTTTTGTATAATTTAATATTCGTAAACTGTTGTTGTTAAAAGTTGACATACGTATGTTTGCATTGAAAATTATTATAAACATAACAAATTCAAGTGCGAGGCATGTAACTTAACTCCTCTGTTCCTTATTTTTCAAATTTGTTTATGAATAGGTTAGTCTTAAAAAAAAGTAGTGGGATTACCATTGCAGTGATCTGGTACTCATAGACCACTTTACCATATAGACCATTGACATTCAAGAGATCTCTCAAATATTTTTTGGTGTAGTAGGGATACTTTCCAGTCTCCCGATAATTTTCTCACATAGTTCATTTATCATGTTTGCAGTTGATCTGAAGATGTTTATGGTGATGGAGAACTGCATTATGATCCAGATAACTCAACTTTTGCAGTTAATTTTTTACACTAAAATCCAGATCGAAGATATTAAAACTCAGTTATTTTTTCAATTTTACATTCCCTGTCATTTTTTAGTGGTGTTTTCCAATAATTTCCAATTATTTTCCCCTTGCCCTGAATTTAAATCATGTTGCTATATGGTGTCGGAATAATAATCTGTCTCTCAACATATCCAAATGTAACGTAATGTCTTACTCACTGAAAACGAATCTGACATTACACAACTACGTCATAAACAATCGAGTTCTAGAACGTCCTAACACACTCACTGATCTAGGTGTTACTTTTGATTCATCCCTCTCTTTCAATAAACATACTGACACTATTCTAACAGCTAGCTGCTCATCTCTGTATGGATTCTTAGTTGGAAATACTAAAGACTTCGAAAAAGTTTCAACATTGAAATTACTTCATTTTACTTTGTTTCGATGTAGGCTGGAATATGCATCTGTTGTGTGGAGTCCCTACTAACAGGGTCATATAAATCAACTGGAAGCCCTACAGAGGCGCTTCTTGAAGTACGTGTCTTTTAAACTAGAAGGCACGTATCCTACTGTAAGAATACCCTATTATGAATTGCTTGAAACTCACAATTTCTCCAGTCTCGAGGTAAGGCGTAAATATTATTCACTTCATTCACTTCATTATACACAATATCATTATCTGCTCTCAATTGTTACATATATTGAATTTTTGGGTTCCTAGACGGTCATCTAGGAATAGTGTCACCTTTTATCTCAACACTCCACGAACAAATATAATGAAAAAATTCACAATTTATACAATGTGCGATACCTGTAATTCTGTTGGTCGAGTCCTAGATATATTCAACTGCCAGATTATACAAATCAAAAGAAATTTCTTGGCTGACAGTTCTGTTTTTCATTCAATTTACTTTATATATAGATTCATAGTTTATGTTATGTAAGTACATATTTGTAAATGCCACGGCTTTTCCCTATTCTGTAATTGGATTCATCTTATAGAATAATGTATGAAATAAATAAATAAATAAATTACAAGAAAATTGATAGAATTGACTAGCTATCATTCAATTGAATATTTCCAAGTACTGTCTAGTATAAGCTAGTTTTGTGTACCTATATGATCCACTATCCCATTTGCATTTCAGAGTGTGTAACGTTTTGTGATTTCAAATTCAAAGCGCTCTGTAAGTGTTTTTAATAAATTGCGACTTGAACCATTATAATTGGTTCTTACTGGTGATTACAACGATTTTATCAAGGTCTGAGGCTTTTTTGAATGAAAAAGTTCACAACAGAACCATCTATGCCAATATTAGGAAAATATCTTCATTACTCCATTTTGTGAACAAAACCCCAAGCAAGAAAGAAACGTCCCATGTACCAATATACTAAAATGAAAATGGGTCAAAATCTACTCAGAGTTTCAAAACTAGCCTTGAATACAGGATGATCTATTCGAAAACATTGGTTTTGGGTCCGTTATTGTATCTTCAGAATAAGTAATCGATTCCGAACACATTGCATACCATTTTGGAAATGATACTGCTACAAAACAATGGAATGAAGTATTTTGATGAATCGGTAATACCTAATTTATAAATTCATGAACTGATATTAGAATTATGCCTTGTAATCAAAAATGTGAAAATATACAGGGTGATATATTGGAACTAAGGAAGTTGGTACCAACTTCCAGTATGACTGGGAGTTTCGGAAAAACGACATTATTTCCATTCGATAAAGTATATTGAAAAACCTGTATTTGCCAATTTGCAAAATGTGAATCTTATCATTCCTCAAAATGTTGAATTTTTGGGTCAAATGCTGATGAACTTGAATATGAAGAGTAATTATGAAAAATGAGAAATGAAAATTTTCTGTGTTTTTCACCACTTTTATTCGTAACTAAAATTACAGCAGATTCATCCTATGAGAACATTTTCAAACTTTCACATTGAACTTTTACATTAAAAAGGTCCTTTCAGGACGAAACTGCAGTAACTCAAGTTACGAATAGAAGTGGTTAAAAACAGAAAATTTTCATTGCCCATTTTTCATGATGATCTCTTACCATGTAGTAACGGCTGCATTCATCAACTTATTGAAGAGTAATTGATACCAAAAAGGATTATTTCATAAATAAAAGTTATGCTAATGTATTGCAACCTCGCTGATGACTATTGCAATATATCTCTTACATTACATAATGTCTCTCATTTATCGATTTCTTCAACTGAGACTACCCATTTGAGCTGAAAGATAACAAAAGAGCTACGCAACCAAATTATATTTGGATTGTCACTTTTTAAGCAGTACCTCTTGTTAATGTTGATAGATTGCTGACAGTTCTAGAGAAGAAATAATATTTATTGAGTTTGACTGGATGATAAAGGGAACATCATTATTCTCAATAGACTTTGATAATTGCTGATTCTGAAACTATATCTGTAGAAGGTAGTATATCCATAGTTCTGAAGTTACTTGCCTTCATATTTTTTACTTCAGGGATTGGAATTACTGTACCTATTTTGAGGGAGTCGAGAATTTTACCATTTTCAAGAGAAGTTAATGGAATGTGCATTGAAAGAGATTGTTCAACCTCCGCTTTAGAAAACACAGCAGACAATCCGAAATCAAAATAAAGATGAAAAACGAGAGCATTTGCTTTATTGCCATCCAATGTCCCGGGGCGAGTCCTTATGAATGAATTCAATTTTCTGGTAATATTACGCTTCTTGCAACCTTTCCCATTATATTCTTTCAACATTTCTGGACATAGTGCGGTTGAGGCCGTTTGCAAGTAACTTTTTCCATTTTTCTGAGAGATAAATTCGTCAGAAATTTGGCATCTCTGTTCCTTTTTTGATAATTCCAGATTGATGTGATATTTTTTTTTATTTTATTGGAGAAAATTCAATCAATTCAATGTTCATATAAAATGATCATTCATAATAGTGAAATTGAAATACAAGCACTCTACTGATGTTACAGTGTGTAAAAGCCAAATGGAATAAATTCTTCATTACGGTTACTGTACATATTTTCAAAAAATCCCGAAACACATCAAAATCAAAGTATAATTTGGCCTACTTCAACGGAAAAATGCTACCCCTACCTTCAATCCCCGTCGAATGACAGGTACAACCCCCAATTTTTCAAATTGGAAGTATAGGCTTGTGATATATCGTTTGAAAGGTATATTCATTCTTTATTCAAAAATTTTATCGCTTTCAAGTTCATTGCAACAATTGAGATAAAATAAATTGAAATCAGGTGGATACCGAAATTTGATGAAATACACTCAAAACTTATTGCAATTCACTCAATAATTATTTCATGTTGAGGTATTGATAATAAGAAAGTGAACAAAAACCATATCAATATTCTTTTTGGATGACATCTTTTAAAAAACTGTAAATAAGTTCCGTGGCAACGTTAGTTTAAAACGCCTGGTCGAATTGTTTTGTATATTACAACATCAGTTGTCAGTATTTCAATTTATGTTTCAAGTTAGTTAACTTCAAGTCTGACGAATGATTAGATCAACGGAAATGCATAAAATAACAGTTTCACGAATGACTGGTTACGGAGATAAAACCCAAACACAACAGAAAGTAGCTCACCTATTTCATGAGAAATTTCCTAATTTACCGCTCATAACTCAAAGAACAATAAGCAAAATAGAGAAACAGTTAGTCCTTAGCTCGCACAAGTTTCTCAACTTTTGAGAGTTGTCGTTCGTATGGAGGCGACAGCTGATTAACGGAAAAACGATTTCAAACAGATTTTTGAACAGACAGTTTAATAAGTTTGGTCATGTGGGGCAGATGAAAAAAGCAGCTGCCAATGCAATGAGTGATGGACCCAAATTAGATGTGATGCTTGCGTTTGAGAAAAACCCATACACTACGAATAGACAGGCATACACTACATTCAATGTTAGCCATACATCGATAGTAAACCCATTAAAAGAAAATAAAATGTATTTCTATAAAACGATACCTACTCATGAGCTCATGGAAGACAATTTTGATGAAAAAACTTATATTTGTGAGCGAATGATGGACATGTTGGATAACAATATCATCCGACTAGAAGACGTTATTTTTTCTAATGAGTGTACTTTTTCTCCTAACGGTCATGCTAATCAGCAAAATTGCCGCTACTGGTCAACGGAAAATCCTCACTGGATCAGAGAAAAACACAAGCAATACCCTCAAAAGGTTCATGTTTGGGCGGGGATTGTAGGAAACCATATCACTGGTCCCTTTTTCATTGAGAATAACTTGAATGGCGATAATAATTTGGCATTACTTCAAAATGATGTCATTCCAAGTTTAGTAAATTTATATCCTGATCCAGGAAACCCTCAAGTTCCAGTTAATACGATCATGGTTTCGGCAGCACCACCACATTACCAAGGTAATGTCCGGCAATACCTCGATACAACATTTCCCAATCGGTGGATAGGGAAGCAAGGATCGATTGAATGGCCAGCGCGATCACCTGATCTTTCATCATTAAATTTCTTTTCATGGAGATATGTGAGGAGCAATGTGTACAAAACTGATCATTCAGATCTGAATGACTTAAAAGAACGAATAACGCTTGCGATTAAATCGGTCAGGCCTGATATGTTAAATTATGTTAGAAGACAGTTTTATTTGAGATTAGGATGTTGCCATGACGATCGCGGTAAACATTTTGAACATTTTCGTAGTCAACATCCATTGTTCTTTTTTGTCTTCTACATTTCATTACATTTTGCATTACATTTTAGTTTTTGAGTATATTTTATCGAATTTCGGTTACGACATGATTTCAATTTATTTTGTCTTGATTGTTGCAATTACTTTGGAAGCAATAACATTTTCGAATAGAGAATGAAAAGACCATCCACACGATATATCACAAACCTATAATTCTCCTTTAAAAAATTGGGGTTTGTACCTATCATTCGAAGGGAGTTGAAGGTAGGGATGGCATGTTTACGTTGAAGAATGTCAAATTATGATTTAAATTTGACGTGTTTCGGGATTTTTTAAAATATACACAGTAATCAAAATAATGAACTTATTCCATTTGGCTTTCACACGCTGCATAAAAAGTAGCATAATTAATGGCATTAATTTGTACCACCCTCAAAATTATCCTGATTTTAATATTTATAATTTAAATCAAAGCATGAGTCAAATAGTTCGAAATCAAATTCCTCTAATGTGGTTAGGTTGTGGATAACCTCAACTTATTAGATCCAATCAGAAGTTGTACGAGTACATATTGCTGAAAAAGCTGAATTTTTTCGAGACTTACTTTAGAGAACACGAATGAGGCTGAAACCGAAATCGATGTGATATCCACGAGACTCATGAAGGCCATTTCCTAAATGCCGTGAATAAATCTGAGGTCGTATTGAGAAGCTAATTTTATGAAAAAATAATTTTATATGCGTCCGGAAATGCATTGTTTCCAAACTTTTATAAAAAATCTTTTTTTGTATTAATATTTCAAGAATCTTCTATCCGATTTCAGTTAGATTATGTAATATTATTCTCATTCACTCTTAATTAGATACATGTGGCGACACGGAACTTAGTTTAGCCAACATTATTTACCAAAAAATGTACACCTGTGATGTTTCTGTAACATTCAGTCTAAAACAAATTTTTCATCCTGTGATTTGTTATCCAGAAATCTGGATGAAACAACTGGTATGCTATGGAGTGGAAACCAATAACTAACAACTGTTTGCAATGTTTGCCATTTATCAAAAGGGTTTGTCGCACACTACTAATAATAGATCGTTCCAAGCAAAATATAGGAACATGTGAAACAAGGAACTAGCCTTCCAACGAGAGGAAAAAAGTTGATGAACATTGTACCCACCCAGAACCAAAATAATTTCGTGGTGAAAAGATCATCTAAATAGTATTATGTGAATTCCATCAGTTCGGACTTCCATTGTCTAATATTGTATGAAATGATTTGAAATCCCTTAAATAAACAATACAGTCGAAAATCAAAAGAAAAGCTGAAAAAAACAAATATATTAAGGAAAAAAACTTGAAATGAATTCACAGTGGAATAAAATACAAGTAAAATTGAATAATTAAAACAAAAAAAAGAAATGGATGCAATTGAAAATCAAGCGATTTCAAACCACGTTACTTCAGAGGGGACAATACACAAAGATCCCACGGGACCCTACTATAACAATTGAAAGAAAGTTGTACCAGACTTTGAAAAAATATCAGGTCTATTTTTCAGAAAAGGAGGGATCATCGCTAACACCGCACCGCAGTAAGCCCCCTAACTTGTATGGACTACCCAAAATCCACAAGAAAGATGTTCCGCTCAGACCGCTCATCAGCTCCAAAAATTCGGCTACTAAAAATTTGTCTAGGTTTCTACTTCTAATAATACAACCCTTACAAGGAAAAACATCGTTGTTTGTGAAGAATTCAAGGCATTTTGTCGAACTACTGGGGCAATCGAAATCACAGAGCAAGACCAACTAATCAGTCTTGGCGTGAAAAGCCTGTACACCAACGTTCTGGTTAAAAAGGAACTCCAGATCATACAGAGGAAGATATTCAAGACGAAGACTTGGAAGATAAAACAAACCTATCTATAGAAGTAATTATGAAATTACTAGGGTGCTGTGTACGAAACTGCTATTTCCAACAGAAAGACGAATTCTTTACACAAGATGAGGGACTGCCAATGGGATCGCCACTTTCACCAGCTATAGCCAACATATATATGGAGTGGTTTGATACTCTGGCAATTGAAGAAGCCCACAAGAAACCTCGAGTCTGCTTGAGATACGTTGACGACACCTTCATAATATGGAACCATGGAAATACTGAACTAAACGCATTCCTGAAGCACATCAACAGCGTAAGACTTTTTATCACTCTCACAATGGAGAAGGAAGTCCACAACGAATTGCCTTTCTTAGATGTATCGGTGAAGAGGACCCACACTAAGTGAGAAACATCTGTATACCGAAAACTCACTCACACTGGACAGTATCTGAATCACGAATCCAACCATCATCAATCGACTAA
>WOGR01008833.1:0-11645 GCA_015342045.1 Leptinotarsa lineolata | reverse complement strand
AATGCATGTACATATGAAAATATGTCACTAGAATAAATGTTCTATTAGAAAAACGTTCGCAGAAACTATGTATTTCGCCCTGAATCAAGCAAGATAATTGATGAACAGATTTTTTTTCTTTTTACACCATTACGAGATTCTTCATTGAATTGTTTGATTGTAGAAGGTGAAGATACCAAAAAGGGTTAATGAAAAAGACTCTTGTCATTCAACAACATACAATAAATTTCTTTCGATATCAGTTATAATGAAAATAATTCAATATTCCTTCAACCAAAAAAATAGTTGTGCCCCATTCAAACCAAGCATTAGGTTAAGATAAAACTTTCTACTGAGAATGGGAACCATAGTAGTAACATCCAATCACATATAATATTTCCGTATATTATTGAAATTCAATGAGTTCTTGTATCCACGTTAACAACAGAATTCACTTGACAACCAAAAGTAACGTTATGATTGCCTGAAGTACATTTTTTTTGTGGAATACGGAATACAGTATATCAGACAGTGTTTTCTCTGTGTATGCATATTTCTTAGATAACGCCCTTCTCCAAATGAAAGATAGTAGTGCGGCAAGCCAAATAAGCCAGAAGTTGCTTTCTTTATACAGTTCTTTATACATGTGAAAATAAAATTTTTCTGTTTGCGCATCATGTTCCTCGAACAATACCCGGTTTTGTGATGTATTTCATTTATAAGAAACTTCATGATCATGATAATACTTCCTCAGGAGGAAGAATTTAATCAAATTCGAAACGTCGGCAAGAAAACAATTGTTTTTTCTGAAAAGAAATTGATCCTGTTACTCAACCACCCTTTTTTCAGAAAAATTATTGGATCACTGAATTAGTTAACATAATACTTTATATTTCTTTGTGGAATATGATATTATTATCATAACCTCAATATAGAAACGTTGAAATGTTTTGAGATGTTGATGGAAAAATCAGGGAAATTATTTACAATGTAATATTTTTGATATTTGATTTTTTCAGCAGCTCAATATAATATACAGAAGGCATTATTTCCCAGCATAGCATTTCATTGCTCCGTCGTGAAGCAAAATCGGTTGTCGAAAAAATCCTTGATTGTGGATTACAATTCATCGGGAGCATCATTTGTAGCTTGCCTAGTTATTCCGGGGAAACAGCTTTCTGATAAATCAAGTAAATATGTTCGCCGGATTCCTACCATAAAAATTGTTTTTTTACGTTGTGGTGGACAACGTGGTGTTTGGAATATTAGGGTATATAATAGGTAGGATTCGGTAGGCTCACGAGGTTATTTTATCAATTTTGCAGTCATGCTAGAAGGGAATATTTGGCCTATACATAGGATCTGTATATATGTTAACATCTAATTTGTTCCCATGTTGTAGGAACTACTGGAGTAATTAGGCTCATTTGGGACCGATCCACATACTAATAGTATTTCAGCCTATTACAGCATCACTTCCAAGCCTAGTAGGCCTAGAAATGATGCTTCCAGGTCTACTAGGCTCGATACGTGATCAATATTTCAAAAATTAGTTTCAAAATAATATTTCAAGTGCATGAAAATCCGTCTTTGTCATTTCAGTAAAGTGACTGTATCACGAAATACTAATTATCGATTTGGCATCCAAAAAATTCAACCAACGTAGTAAGCGGTATTCATAATAAAGATAACTGAAAGAATTCCGCTTTTGATTATAATATTTCTTACTGAACAAAGCTTTAATTCGGAATACAATTTTTTAAGTTTATATTCTACACTTTGGGTAACTGACAGGACTCAAGTGCTGAGCAATGCAGAATTCTCTACTGTTAATTTTGATATTTCGTATTGAGTTCCAAATTGAATTTTTTCGGTTCACTTTCCATATCTGGTTTTGTCATTGTGATGTCTGTTGAGATATGAAACTTTTATTGTCGGAGAATATGTGTACTGGTGATTAATGTTCGAGCATCTCAGTTATAATGAGAATGTGATGCTGTCAGCAGAATGATATATTCAGTTTGGGTTGAATGAGAAAAATTTGAAACTATTATTGAGCTGTGTTTATTGTTTCAATTAGTAAAGTTAATCAGTGAGAGATAATGTTGTCAGAAGTCTAATGAAACTTGGTAAATAAAGGGAATATATTACAAAATATTTCTAACACAAGTATATTTTTATGCCTGATCTCTGAAATGAATATACTCTGTAGAAACAGTCATCTCAAAGAGATCATATTTAGTGAAATAATGTTTTTTCAGGTATTGTATATATTGTATATTTTCGATACTACATCATCATATAGGTCTCCATTGAGATTGGATGCATTTTAACCTCAATAATATACAGGGTGTAACATAAGTACGTTAAAATATTCAAGTGACGTATTCCTGAGATAATTTTGAGAAAACAAGTCTGTATAAACTTGTGTCTGGAAATGCTTCGTTTCGGAGATACAGGGTGTTGAAATTGAACTTTTTCGTTTGTTTTTTGAAAATAACTTTTGCAAAAAATGAGTTATTTGCACGAATTTCATCATCCTGTATGTATGTCCATAATGGACATACATACAGAGTGAAATATCAATTTTGCACCAAAAACTAATAAAAATTCAAACCATTTTCAACAAACATCGATATACTAGTAGTTCGAATAATGAATTGAACAAAATTTCGCATTCCAATATTGTTATAATAATATCAGGAAGGCGCCTTAGGTGTATATGAGATAGTACTCTATGAGACTAGAACCATAAAAATGTTTTTTTTTTGTTTTGTTACGCAGGTGGGTGTCATTTCAAATTTAAACAACTTTTTCAATTAAACTTCTTCGATGATATCGAAAATACGGGTAGTTTACTAGTGATCAAAATTTCTATTTTTTGTTCTCCCCTGTACACCGTTCGGAAATTCAAAATTTCGACAACTTCAATCCAAGTTTCCCGCAATGCACCAAGTTTTATCGAGACCAAAATTTTCTGACAAATGGATAATAAAAAGTTTCCCATATGGTGCAAACTTTCTGAAACTCACTGTATAATGCGAATTTTATCAAAAAATTACTACTCTTCTGGCTGATACCACAATGGATATTGGATAGTATTCAGACTAAATCTACAGCTTTATGTTCATTTTTCTTGTCAATTTCAATACTTTAACTTGACCACTCCTAAACTTATTGGAAATTGTAAAGAATTTTACATTTTGAAAGTTTAAGAAAGACTACGTTTATAATCGATATGTGGTAAAATCTATTGGGAATTAGTGTTCATTAAACTTGTGTCGTTACAATTGCCTCTGATTTATCGTTACCTGAAAAGGCAGACGAAATCAGTTAGGATTCATGGAGATGGTTATAAAATGATATGTGAAGCTGCAAATACATTCAACAAACAACATCCAGACAAATATGTTCAGCAGAATTTTGAAACATTTCATACAAACGATAGCGTACGAAAACTGTATGCATTGAAGAAAAACAACTAGAAGTATTACAGTCAGTTTGAGAATAGATTGACTCGTTACTTGATGAAAATTAATAACCTACAAAAGATTTCTACGAACTCATAGATGAAATGCTTCTCAAAAATCATACAAATTTAGTAATCAATTTGGATATCCTCTCACTGTCGTCAGTATGTCTTAATAAAAAAATTCTTTTGGATTCAATGATACCACATATAACAACAGAAAAGGCATCATAATGGGTAATCAATTTCGAAAAAACTATACAACAAGTTTCCAAAAAGTATTTTACCGGTATATGTATGTTGATGTGTTTCAGAGGAATACAGATAATTACAAACATATTTTCAATCCATCAACTTTATTCATGGAAACCTTCAATCCCTAATAAAACTAGAAATGATTCGAATAACTTTTCAGACCTCACAATTACAAAAATCAATAATAGTTTTGCGCATCTGTGATATATCAATAGAATTCAGTCTGTATTGAGTATATTAAATAGGTTTGAGAGTTTCAATTCCTTTCGAACTCTCACGTTGGTGTGAAATCAAAGTGAGTGCGAAAACTTCGTATGTCTTATTATTTTAGCCTGTCAATATATTTCATTGTTTGGGAATGTAAATGGCTTGCTTAGCATGATCTTTAAAATCCATTTCTGTAAAACTACTCTATTTTTTGGGTGATGTCCTTCCCAAGCGATAAACCATACAACAAATGAGTTTGTATCAACGCAGACATCCTGTAAAAATTCCATTATTCACGGACACACTTGTTTTGAAAGTAATCAGCTCCAAATAGTTCACAAATAGTCATACATTCTTTGAGAGTGTTAACATTAAAATTCTCAAAGCCAGGAGCTTTGTTTGATTCAAAGTCTATATCAATTTCTTAACTTCTAGTTCATCACAAAGTTTCATGCATTTTTTATCAATCCATGGATTTCACTAGACCTGCTATTTTCTAATTTCGAGTATACACTAATACTCATTTCTCTAGTTCTGTGATGAAGGAACTAGCGGTTAGATTTATATTATTAGTCCCATACATATTATACCAATTTGTCTCAACTAATTGTAATCTATATGAGTTCACTAGTATTTGCAATTTTTTTATATTCAAATTTATACTGTATCATGTTGGAATAATGGTTCTGGAATAGTAATGTTGAAATCTGTTAGAAGAGAGTTGTCAACATACTCTTTTTTGTGGACAAATGTGATTCAAACATGATTTGCTATTTCCCTCTATAGGATTTTTTCGTTCATCAAAATCATATTCTTGTGTATTCTTTTTCTTGAAGATTCAAAATGAAAATTTCAGACGTGAGTTCAAAGTTTTTCAACACGCACATCTTTATTAATAACGTATATGCCTTTCAGGGAATATGCTTAAAAAAATTGCAATAAAGTCGAAGTGAATTCTGCTTACGAACTTCAGTTTGAGAAAATTTGTGCCAGAGTATTTCGATTGTGTCAACTTTGGAAACGTATTTTTTCAAAATAGTGAAAAGTGTATAAAACGGGAGTAAATGAAATTTTTTCAACGAATAATATAAATTTGAATAGTAGGCCATGACTTTGAGTTTGAGCATAACGTTCTATTCTTACCAACTTTGTTGTATTTTCGAAATGAGTATACTTTATTCTCAAACGGATTCAACATTTTTGACAAGCCCTGTATGTTGATTGATCTGGAGCCATCCTATGTGCATATAATTGGTTATCGAACGTGCCCTAACTTTTGGCATTATTCAAATTTTTATTGTGCAAATAATTTTCAAAATACTCAATTATTGCAAACTTAATGGACCATACTGTATACTGATTGTTAGTTTCTTTAAAACGGAAAGGTTAAGAAGTAATTATCGCACTCTATACATCCTAACCTAACAGAGAGGCAAATATGACTTTTCTATTCAGTCCAACTGATGAAGCTACTGTGCAGCGAAATGCGTCTCAATTAAAATTCATTGTGAACATTTCATAATTATTATAATAGATAGTGTTATTGATATTCATCAAGTAACGATGGGACGGTAGCCGGTTAGGTTGGCGTGGGTGGTTTGCTCCACTCACTCAATCGATCGCTGTATGATTCGTCCAACCTGTGCCAGGAATCACACGTTGAAAGGTAGGACCCCGTTAATCCTTAGCTCGCACACTTTTCTACTCCTGGGAGTTGTCGTTCGATGGGGGCAATAGCTGGTTAACGGAAAAACATATTTAAACAAAAATGTTCAACGAGTTAGTTTATTCAAAGTTCCATATATAAATTTGAAGATGTAATCATTTACAGATTGAAATGATTCTTTGACTAAAATCGCCAAGCAGTAGTAGATCCTGTTCCCGGTTCCAAAATGTAAACTGCTGGCCTTGTGTATGCAGAGTAATCAACAGGGTTGGTATCACCATGACGTTAATGGTGTAGTTATCACTTGAATGAGAGTAAATAATTCAATTTCTTCTCATCAATAAGCCGATCAAATACTTCAGTGACAGTATTCACTTCAATTACCCACTTGATTAGCACCACAATCGAGAGAAATACCACACTGACATTCCATTAGTAGATTCTGTGGTGCACTTAAATTTATTGCTAACACGAGTATTACAAAAAATAAATCAATGTCCTTGCATGCGCGGATGAAATATTTCATATTGCAAGTGAAGTAGGAAATGGAAGTATTGCATAATTTTGGCAAGAAACAAGGTCAAGGTAAATATCCAAAATAAGTTTCGTATTATTTTCAAAATTTTCACAAAAATAATTTTGATGAAATTTTGTTACTTCTACTAGTACTATTTTTGTTTTTTCGCAAATGATTCTCACTAGTAAAAGGTAAAACTGGAACCTCTGGCATAGAATGAATATTTTTCTCCTGAAGTCACCAACTTGGTTGGTGAAACGCACGTCGAAACAAATATTGCATTTCTGGTAGTTGTGAAAAGTGCTTGTTTCTGAAATATTTTCATTGATTTATTGGGATAAATCTTCTCTTCATTAAATTTTTTTCATTTAAATACTAGAACTTCATTTTGCATACAGGAGTTGTTAGGAAGTCATCGAGTTGTTCCGACAATTTTAATTTATTGAAAATGCATTGCATTCTTGTACACCAATAGAGTTATTTGGGAACAAAAATTTTTAATTGTAACAGTTAGGTTTCTCAGCTCTTTTAATAGTTGTTTCTGGTCTTTATTGGCACAAACACGGTTGAAGTGAACTTTTTTTTATCATTTATAGAAGTGTTGGTGATTTTTAGGAGATTTTTTATAATGACGAAAATTGTCCTCTGATTTAGTTTGCTCGTATTTCAGTTTTGCTTCGTCTCTGAGAATCATTGATTCTCTAAGATTATCGTTCAACCAGGGAGAAGGTGCTTTTGTTAATCTTACTAACCGCATTCGGGCATGATGATCAATTACTGTTGGGATAGATTCAATTGAGTATTTTCAATTTTTCATCTATATTTTCAGCATAGTATAATTAATCTATGTCAATTCATTTCCTCTAGTTCGGAGCAAACCTTATTCATATCTACATTTTTGAAGATTCTACAGTATTTCATGACAGGTTTCGGCTTCGAAATACCAAGATCAGCATCGTGGTCCGATATATCATAACCTATGACTCCAGAATTGGATATGAGTTCTGTTTGTGTCACCATTATTAAATCTATCAGTGTCGAACTTTTCTCACACACTCTTGTTGGTGAGTTTATGATATGCGATAGCTCATGATCTCTCATAAAATATTCTAAATATTTGCTTGAATAATTATTAGGATTGTAAACATCCACATTCAGATCGCCCATGCAAATAATATTATCAGACATATTTTAAGAATGGGAAAATGTATTATCTATCTAGGTGGGCGATAGGTTACACTACAGATGAAGGTCACGGACGTTGTCATCTGAACAATTAATCATAACTGCTCAATTTTTGAGTTTGAATTTAAGTTTATTGGAAATATAGATGTCTACCCTACCACCACACGAACACCTATCCTTTTTTAAAAACGTATACCCGCTAATCGTAACTGCCGACGTTTTTACTTTCTCATCCATTCATTTGTTAGGAGAAATCAGTGAATTGTCTCAAAATAGAACGAACATTCAAGTGCATTATTCTTAGATTATTCTGTATCAAATTTCAATAATAACTGAAAAACAATATAAATATCAGGAACTATTCCTGAATAGCTAAGTAATAAAAGAAGTAGGTATGAAAGAAAGAGGAACTTTTTCTGATTTGCGGTCGCTATTCTCTTCTTTATCCAAAGGTACCGTTCTGATTTTTGGGAGCAGTGCTAGAGCAGTGCAGAACTTGATTGCTCTGCTCTAGCACTGCCATTGGAAGATGACAAGTGAGACATGCCGAACTGTTGTGAAAATGTGAGGATCAAACATACATAACACGGAGCGAGACATTACCCAAGGCAGATAAGATAGTTTCGAAGTGAGAATAGAAAGATTCATTATCTGGGCTCAAGGAAGGATATACCGTTGGAAAGATGTGGCAAGACATAAATATGAAAAATGGCGAATATGAAACTAGACGGGAGCCATCGACTCATTACAGAAATGATCAAAAAAGGTTTTTCAAAAAATGTATATGTTATTGTATAGACAGACACCCACGTAGGAAGTAAGCAGCTACACAAATTCAAATGTTATAATTCGAATTTTCTGCAAAGGAAATTCTAAAGATTTCAACACCACTCGACCTCCATTGTCCTTAAAATATTTCGGAATGTTTTTTACACTCACTACAGTCACTTGAAGATAAAAGTGGCAATGTGACATATACCTAAAAAGTGTCCTAGTATGGTATGGTAGGGTATTATTGATAATGGCTATTTCATTTTTGTTTGGCCACTTTGAATATGAACTCACAGCAGACTTTACAGTTCCACAGACCATCCTTCTACATCTCCTTGATAATTATCTGAAGCAAGAATAAATTTTACGATGTAATTAATGTGAATATTAGTGTTTTTAATTTTTTGTCAATTTGATTCATCATCTAGGCTAAAATCTATCAGAACGGGTTTACTCACTGTCTATTCACCCTCCACTTCCTTCAAATGGAAAACGTTTCAACGTAAATTTTGACCAGTTCCATCATGAACATCACTCCCGTCCTTGCTTAAGACTGTATGTTGGCTAGGATTGAAATTAGGACGAACTTTATAATTTTTCAAATAAGTTTTTTGAATATATTCTGTCTCGGTTCTAAAGCTACTTTCCCTGCCTTTCTTTTTCTGTGCACATATTCTTCTCCATTCTCTTTCAGAAGATTATTTATATCTCCAACTTCACCATCACTGTTTTGTTGGGGCCAGTATGGAATCGTATGTTGAAGTTTGATGCCACATTCTTCGCAGAAATTTTGAAATTCCTGACTAGTAAATGTCGGTCGTTATTAGTGGTTATGTAGAATGGGTCACCCAGCCTAGAACATATCTGCTGTATCACCGATATCATATTTTTTGCTGAAATCTCCCATTTTTTTCAATTCTTTATACCGGCTATAGTAATCAACCATAACGAATGAAAATTCTCCCGAAGGAATTGGGCCTAGAAAGTCTGCAGCCCCTGCTACCCACGGTTGTGTCAGTAACTCGTGACGTTTAATGGGGTTTGGTGGATTAGTTCCAGAAACCAGTGTACACCCCTTACAGGCTTTCACCTTTTTTCGGCATCAGAATCAATTTTTTGGCCACCATACCTTAGTTCGTAATCGATGTTTCATCGCAACTATTCCTGGATGACCTTCATGGCTGTTTTTAAAATGTATGTCCTCAGTTGATTCGATATGAATATTTTATCACCTCGTAGTAAAATTCCTTCTTGAAAACAGAGTCCTGTTTGAAAAATTTTGAAGTTATTCACTGAAGAATCCCAGCTGTCTCGGAAAATTCCTTCTCTTACCTCAGTTATTTCCTCATCTGATTTGGACTATTTTTTAATCGCACTCATGGAAACAGCATTTGGTTTGGCGTAATTCATGATTTAATGAACAAAGTTTTCATCGAACGGTTTTGAATTGTGATCGGGTTTTGGTAATCGAGATAGGAGATCGACTTTGTTGAATTTGCGGGACAAATAAATTACTTTGTAATGATAGTTGTAGCCTTAGCACCCATCTTTCAATTCGGGCGGGAGGCCTGGATTTTGGCTCTAATATAGTTTCTAACGGTTTGCGGTTCGTAACCAATTCAAAGACGTCTTTACCATAAATATACCATATACATATATACCAATGCTAAAGCTTTTTTTTCGATTTAGCAGTACCTTCTTTCACGATCAGTTAAACTTTTATTCCCAAACGCGATGACTTGAGGTCTGCGTTTATTGAATAAGATCAGGACACATCCTAGACCAACTGGACTCCGCTATAACTTGAGTGCTTGCCTTTGGTTTGTGAAATTCCAGATTTCCAATTTTTTTTGAGATAATTTTTCAGTTTCCTGAAAAACTCTCGTTGATCACCTAACCAAAATTTCTCAATATTTATTTGTTTACCCAATTTCATAAGAAGTAGCTTTCTCATCGACTCAGCTAAATTTGGTATCCATTTTACGATATAGTTAAGTAGGCCTAGGAAACTAGGCCTACTTAACCGTTTAATACCGTTTGGTTATAGCCTATGTCCCCCCTTGTTTTTGATTCGGACCTGCGTCCGTTACTTTTGGACCTACGTCCCTTGATCTTGGACCTAAGTCCCTTGTTTTTGGAATTACGTCCCTTGATTTTGGACCTACGCCCTTTTTCTACCTAAGTCCATTGTTTGTGAACCATGAAATTCTTTCACTCCATTCCCTAATTTTTCCCCATATTTTTTCTGTACTAACTGTTAAGACTACTTAGTTCCAATTGGATAGATTATCCTCGTCGCCACTGTTGAGTCACTATAAGGTCTGCTTGTCTTTCGATAATTTTAGGGTGGTAAAATAAAACACACTTTCTCCGTACTACACCGTTCGGCTGTCGCATATCAACTGCCCGCCGGTCGGTTTTTATTTATTTTGTTATTTATCGTTATACAACAAAAACTCGCTATCAGTGTAGACACTACAATGAGTTTCAGTGTTTTGTTTTCCAGGTCTGTCATGAGAGTGAATCAGCTACAGCTACTTACACATAGCATGATCAAAATAATCGTTATATCCAAACTCTACAGCCGACAAAGAAGTCCCAGCTAACTTAATTTTCTCTGAAATTATAGAGAATGCCTTCACGATACTTTGCATAATTAACTACCGATAACAAGATGTATTCCATCTCACTATTACTATAAGGCACTTCCGTGATTCCTAATTAACTTGTTTTAATCTTATTCGAAGATTCATGATTGCTCTAATGTTCCAAATCGAACTCAATTAGTGCACGGTTCGATTAAACGAGACCAAAGTAATGGACTTTGATGACTTGTCATGTTCTGAAAATGTATTGCTTTTGTACTCAAATCCTAGTGAACAGAAAGAAAACTGATGAACCAAATATTGCTCGATACTTTTGAAACCGAAGCTGAAGAATGCCGATGAATCAGCGTAACAACATTTGTGATAACTCGAAGGGATTTGGATTGAAAAATCAGTTACAGAGACGGATTCAGAGGGACGACGCCCTCGTGTATATTCTCATTTGGAAAGAGAAATATACAATACAAGTGAAAAGATCTGTTCACAATGCTTCAAGAAAAAAATTCCAATTCAGTAAAGTCTGAAATTTTTTATCATGAAGCTTTTGGACGTTCGAACTGTGAAAATTGTGTTGTACACAATTCTTCAAGAATTCTTCAAAAACAATTGTATAGCGAAATACGTGTTGCATTTTTGGGTAAACTGTTTAGTGAAAATCTCACAATAGTGTGTACTCCTATGGAGTACATAATCGGCTTGAAGGATAAGTTAGATAAGAGTTAATTGGATTTCTTTCAACAGCTTTCCAATTGAAACATTATATTCTCACATACTTGAAGATTGGCTATAAATCAAATTAACTAGAAGACAATTTATTCAGGCCAGTCTCGACTTACCTACACAGTAGGTTAATGGACTGACACTTATCAGAAAACAACTATTCCCCTGGCTAATACCACGAAGGGCATTGGATTATATCCAACAGGTGTTAGTGCAGGAATCCTCACAGAAGAATTTCTTGCATATTCTGTTGTTTGTCGTTTGCTTCAG
>WOGR01008832.1:0-11646 GCA_015342045.1 Leptinotarsa lineolata | reverse complement strand
ATAATTGGGGATTATTCAATTGGGCCCTATTTTCTAGATTTAAGTTTGAATGGAGATGCTCACCTACATTTTTGGAACACGAGCTTCCCCAGCTTATGGAAGATGTTCCCATTAGTCTCTGAAATCACTCTTGATTCATTCACGATGTGGCTCCTGCTCATTTAAGTGTAATAGCAAGAACTTTTTCAAACGTAGCATATCCCCAACAATGGATAGAAAGAGGAGGCACTGAGCATTGGTCCCCGAGGTCACTGGACCTCAATACCGTCGATTTCTTCTTTTGGGGACACCTGAAATCACTAGTTCATGGTAGTCCCATTGAAAACGGGAAAATGTTGAAGGATCGCATCATAGCTTGCTGCGAAACGATAAGAAACACTCCGGGCATTTTTCAACGGATGCGGAATTCTTAGATGAGGAGAGCAGAAGCTTGTATTACTGGTGGCGGTCGTCACTTTGAACAGTTGCTGTAATAGTTGTTTCATTCAATTTTTTTATATTATCCTGATGAATAACATAGTACTTCTCCGAATTGTTTTTTACAAACTTCGAAATGTAGCACTCTCTTTTTGAATAATTAGACCTGACAAATATTTTTGATTTGGATTGAATGAGCAGTTCGATAATGCCCAGTTTAGAAGAAGTCTGTACGGGTATACTGCGTATGAATTTTGATGAAAATAACTGAGATTGCAAAAAACTTATGACAAAAACCTACCATGTTTTGAAAAATTTCAACAATCTGTTTTCCGAAAACCAACCATTTTTCATTGAACATTTTATTGGAAAAAGTTGTTTATTTTGACGAGATCCACCACATATTTAGTTTTTGTGATGTTTTCAGCAACTTCACTTAGCGCCCTAAGAGCTAAGTAATATGCATCGAAATAGAAAATTGTAAATATCTCGAAAACGATCACCTCCAGCGTTGTTGAGACACAGTTCCTTTTTTTACTTGGAAAAGGTGTGGAAATCAGGTTTTTCATGAAAAGTACCAAAAGTTCACTGTCAATAAAGTTAGGACAATTTGAAATAAATAATTACAGCGTACGCAGCACCCTCTGGATGTTACATGAAAATTAATACGGAATTATGATATCCCACGTCTAAAAAACACCGGGTAGCAAATTTCGTGGAAATAACTTATTTTTTGCAAGATTTATTTTCAAAAAGCGAACAAAAAAAATCAGTTTCAACACCCTGTATCTCCGAAACGAAGCATTTTCGGACAAAAGTTCATTCAAGTTTTTCAATTGTCTCAGAAATACGTCACATTAATATTTTAACGTACTTATATTACATCCTGTATATAGCCAATGCTATAATCAAGCACCAACACTACCCAGATTGTCTGAAGCATGCGGAGATTTTTCCGTTTGAATTTTTCTACTGAAAATCGAGAAATTGCTTCAAACTCATTTTTATGTTCTTGAAATCTATTCATAGGCGGATAATCAAGAATGTTTTACGATTCTCACGCAGTACTATAACTTTCAAATGTTCCAAAATCAATTGAAAATGAAAAAGCGAGTGTAATTCAAACCACACGACTAAAGTTAAACTTTTTCAGCTTCATCTATACGTATGTTTATATATGTATAATATACACATGTATAAACATGTATTCATTTTCTACAAATATTTGAATTTATTAATGGGTTTTCATTGATAAATCAACATTTCAACAATAATTTCATTATTTTCATTATCGAATACATCAGTAGTTACTGTGGTTGACAATAGGCTTATGGTATGGAAAATTAGATACCTATGTTTTCGAATGAAAATTGGAGGGATATCCAGAAAAAACCACATTAATTGTTATTCCATGTCTTGTGGTAGGCTCATTGCGTTCAATATTCATTTGTAGTTCTAATTTATCTCTTAGAAAGTTCACCAAGAGTTGTTCCACTTTGAACGCATAATTAACATTGCAACCTCCTGCTGAAATTAGTGGCAAAGTATAATAGTTTTCTCCTAATTCTTCAGAGCCTACTCAACAGTAAATGTATGCTCTCTCTCACCCCTACACTAATATACGAAACGTAGCTCTCTTTTTTTATCCCCACTAACTTATGCCTTCCTCTCAACTTTCGTTCGACTCACCCAATTACGCTTTTCGTAAAGTTCTCGTCACAAATTCACCAGCTTCAGTGAATCAATCAATACTTTATTTTTCTGAGACTTTTTTTTACAATCATGGAAATCGTCACATACAACATGTACTTCAATGAAGAACAGAACAGATCACATTGTTTCTCAATCAACCTCACTTTACTATAGATTATATACACTTGGTGTTATTTTTAGAGTGTAACAAGAGTATAAGAGATTTTCAAGTGATATCCGTAAGTGCCATCACATTCGTTCACATTCTAAGGACTCTGGTTAGTTGAAACTGTTTCAGGAATATAGGTAACCTACGATTGGTTACCTATATTCCTACAGAACTTGCTGTCAGGAACTTCTTTTCATTCAAGTGATGAATAATGGACAAAACATCAATTTATTGATGATCCGCACCTATCATTCAACACTTGCTTTTCCGATGAGAGTACATTTTTTTTTAATGAAGCTGTGATTAGGCATAATTGCCGTTACTGGGATGACAGTAACCCACACTTATTCCGAGAGGTTCATACCCAGTACCCTCAAGTAATTAATGTCTGGTGTGGCATATTAGGTAGTCATATCGTAGGGCCACTTTTTATTCCTGGGAATTTAACTGGTGAGGTCTACCTGAATATGCTTGAAGATACAATTGATCCTCTCATAACAGAAATAATTGAAAATGACCAAAATCATAATGATGATCGGCTTTATTTCCAGCAAGATGGAGCACCTCCTCAATATGATGCTCCGGTAAGAGAGTTTTTAGATGACTGGTTTCCTAGACGGTGGATTGGAAGGAGAGGCCCAATCGAATGGCCTGCCAGGTCACCTGATTTATCGCCTTCAGACTTTTTTCTTTGGGGACACTTGAAAAATAAATTTTTTGCTACGCAGCCCGAGTCCATAGAAGATCTTCGCCAACGAATTACAGCATAGTGCAGAAGTATAACACCTGATATGATGCAGAATGTTAGGAATAGAATATTCAGATATTATTACGAAATATCCAATTACTTGTTAGAGTTATTTCCAACAAAATATTCCACATAGATTCTGAAAAGCACTGAAGATTTACATATTTTTTCAATATTTTCTGTTTTTCTTAAATACAAAATAACCTGAAGGGTTGTCAGTAGTATAAACAGACCCTCTTCCAAATGAAATTTAAATTTAACAGGATTCACTACAATATCCGTACATAAACATACATATTTTTGTGTGACGAATTGAGGTTAGTGAATAGAAAAGCTTTCTTCATTCACATGATTTTCAAGAGCATAGTAAAATTTGGCAACTCCCGTAATTACTCTGATCATTATAACCTATAAAACTAGCATATTTCTGAAAACGAACCTCAATATGGCTAACAGTTTTTGATAATTCTTTCTCTAGCCATACTTGCTGTCTGGTTCCCTAAAATTTTGTTGTTCTCAGACACGTAATTAAGATCTGCCCTGGCACTGACAAATGAGGATATAAAAAGTGCTTGCCCGCTGAGCTCTTCAGAGTAATAGAAAAAACGCATTCAACTTGCAATCAATCTCTGCAAAATAAAGTCGTCGTTATGACAATCAATTTATCAATTCCTAAGTAGGTATCCATTGTGGGGGTTTCTCAACTCTGTCCGAAGATGATTTAACTATACTGGTATAACAAAATGCGTGGACCTGTTTGTAATATTATTTTTCACCATGACTTTTATTTTTATACTTAATTATATTTTCAACAATGAATGATGATGAATCAAAATAGAGACTTTCAGAAAGCTTAGTATGACACTGTTTGAATGGAAATTCACCTTTAAAACTTGAGAGCTCATAACTTGAAGTGATAGAGATGAGGAGGGTTTTTAAAAAATCCAGATTTAGTGATTTCAGGAAATCGAAAAATTTCAATATGTAACCTCTCAATAGTCCCACCCATCATACCAGAAAGATGAACGTTTTCAAGTGATCTTCATTGAGATATTTTTATTGAACAATGTGTAAAACCGCAACGCATGTTTCACTATACAATAGCTTCTTCAGGCGTGTTTATTGTCTCATTTTATTGAAAATATATTCGTAAAATAAAAAGCATCGTTGGAGTCAATTTTTAATCTTAATTACAGAACGTCATGTAAAGAAATATTTCAGGAGAATAAAATGTTAACTGTGGCAAGCATATTCGATTTGAAACTCTTCACATACATTCATGAGAATATAAGACACCTTGACCTACGATCGGAAATACATAATTATAATACCAAGAAAAACAATATGCTCACAACTCTAAAAATCTACAGTGTGTCCCACTTCTCATGGAAACACCCCCGTATCTTCCGTAATAATCGAGAAAGAATGATTAAACTCTCAAAACTGTTGGAAATGATCAAAATGCACATATCACCTAAATAGGGTTGCCTAAAGTGATATACACTGCCCGCCACCCGCGATGGAACAACCCATTTTTACGGTGAAACATACTAGGGGGCAAAATAAGATCAAAATTCTTTCATATTCGTGATCAGGATCACCAAATCACTACAAATACACTCTTTCCCTAAGAAAAATGCAGTCCTAAAAAATCCGAATTCGTCTCATTTCTCATGGAAATGGAAATAATTGAGGTGAAATGATGAAACTGTGAGGACTGATGGAAATGCTCAAAATGCACATAACATCTAAATGATGTTGGCCGAAGTGATATACACTACCCGCCACTCGCGATGGAACAACCCATTGTATTCATCCCAAAAGCTATTGATGGCCGTAAAGAAGGTATGGAAATAAGATAGATGCACACTTCAATTCAATAATATAAAAAATAGTTGACTCACTGATGACTTAATAGTATGTTGTAGTGTGATTTTGCTTTCTTTGCAGGAGGCTGCTCTCTTTCACTTTCTGAATTATTACTGTCAGACATATTTTATTACTAATCATTTTCAAAACTTATACATTCACTAAATAATAGGTTATTTATGCTATAGTAAACACGTCTGTGTAGACACGATCCCTTAGTCGCGACCCGTCGCCACGGCAGCAATCGGTTTTAGGCGCGGCTATAAATGTTTCACATCATAAAGCTTGATCAACTGCTGAATCAATATTAATATTATAACATTCTACTAATCTAACTTGATATAAAAAAATGTGGGAATCTTCCAAAGAAGGGAAGGAAGCAATCAATTTTTAAAAAATCAGCTCCATACAAAGATGTGTAGATCATTCAAAAAAGTAACTTTTAGACACCTTCAAATGTAAACAAGATTCCGTTGGCTGCAATTCAATCAAATAATCAAATGAATGTTATCCACGTACAGTCATCGATGACATGGGTGGATTCAACCAATTCCGTGTCAAAAAACTGGTAATTTCATGAACGAATTGGGTGTTTTTTCTATAATGCTATAATGTATCCATATTTGCTACTGTAGAGCCGATGAGGCAAGTGTCTTACGGCAAAACGTCGGATGTCTAGCAGTGAGGGTGACAGTTTTCCTCGTAAGTGAAATTTTTACTTCTTTCATTGATTATATTGTGTAGAAATCCTGTGAATGATATCTAATTCGATTCTATACGAATGTTTGGAATACAAACGGAATAGAAAAATGTATTTTTTGTATAACTTAGCGTTCATATAAAACTGTTTGTTCAGAAAGTATTTTCCTCTCGTGTAATTCAATGTTTATATGAAAAAAGCTGTTTCAAAGGGGTCTTTTCTTCCATTTTGTGTCTGAAAGTTACTTTTTTGCACAATCTACACATCTTTGTATAGAGTTAACTTTTTTGGAATCGATTGCTTCCTTCCTTTCTTTGGAAGATTCCCACATTTTTTTTATCAAGATGGGGTAGTGGAAATTCAAAAACATTCTTTCTTAAAAATTAATCACTCTCAAAAATATAACCCCTTCAAATTTAATATTATAACACTTTATATTCAATCAAAAGGTAAATATCTTCAAAAGCAGAAGTCTATTCAAACTTATTAACTATGATGAACAGATTAATTCATCACTAATTTCAATATTTCAATCGTTCTACAGAACAAACAGATCAAATAAAACTCGTAGACATGATTTTCAATAAACAATCGGAAATAAATATACGAAGACTCTCTCTTCAGCCAATGAACTTCTTGTTTGTATATTTTATCAGCGATCATTAGTGTTCAATGTTTATAATTTGTTCATTCCTGAAATATTGAGTAAAACAATCACATTCAGAGAAGGAAACTAGACATTATCGTTGAAACTAATTATACCATTCGAATACAAACACCCACTACTAATTTACAAATTCCTTTATTTTTAGTTTGATTCCTCTCCTGTATACACAAACTTTTATCTTTTTCTAGAAAATTGATACCAGTGTCACCAAAACCTTCCGGAGCCATTGAAAAAGGTTGGAGAGTTTTATTTTGATAATACATCGTAATTTATTTTCAATAAAAATTCTGTCTGGACGTCAAAGGAAATGTTGTTGAGAGCAACAATTATGGATACTGTTGGAAGTGTTGGTGTCAACAACTATCATCTCTTTCATGATAAGAAATTTACAGAAATGTTCATAATTTCTCCAAAAAAATATTTCACCTCAATGCAGGTGATAGATCAAAAATCAAGCAAACATCTTAAATACGAGTGTACCAAAATACTGTCAGTTTGACTAATTCATAATGTAGAACGTGAAAATTTATTCATAAGACAACTCACCTAGAGTTGAACTAGTGTAGTGCTAGTGCTCCCGATCAAAATCGTAAGTGTAAATCCTCCTTCGATCAGATATTTCTCTCACGTGAATGTATCTTGTGAATGAATTGATTCTACTACATTACAAAGCAGATGGGATGGGGATAACACATGATGCTACCAAAGTGACTCTGGGAGTTGATAACATTGCTCACCCAGAACACGACATTAACAACCTAGGTAGTCGATGCAAAAGAAACCAAAAAGAAGGACTCATTAAAACAATAATACAGTTTATTATATGAATTTCACTTTAAAGGGTTCCACAAAAACCGCAACAAGTGTTTCGCTATACAATAGCTTCCTCAAACGTTATGACAGGGTTACTTCTAAATAAGAAACTATTTCATACCTACTTTTTATCTAAATCTCCTGTAACAATCTACGTGAAAAACATCTGCCTGGAAATGAACAGATTCAATAATGGCGAATAATTGAGTTCAGTTTGATCGTTCATGAGATATTCCGAATTCTTGAATTTGTTTATTTCCATACTCTCAAACAGGTCAAGTTTCAAACCTTTCTTCTGGAAATGAAGGAACTTGAATTCCCACTCAGTCCCACTAACGGATCTTTCGTCATAAAAAATCTTTTTCGGTAATTCGATGCTTTGACGTGATATACTTTCTTTCCCTTGCTACTCGTGGGGCTCCTCATTGATCATGAAGTAACCAAAGACACGAACCTGGGTCTAGAGAGGAAATGGACGTTGACTAAATGACCTCATTCGTCATTCCTATAATGAAGTAACACTTAAAAGAGCTTCTCAGTTCTACGGAATTTGAGCTGAGTTCACAAAGGTAATGGAGGTTGATCAAATGATCTCAACAGTCCTTTCTGTAATATCGGATCAAGAGCAGGAGCTCCTAACTTTTCCAATTTTTGAACAATCCTGGGAGGCTAGGTGGTGCGGCCAAAAAGCGACTTGTGGCCTCTTCAAGATCAGAATATTATGAACCTGCTTTACACCAAATTCTTTCGTAGAGAAAGCAGAATCCGCATCACGAGAGGGAATGGTGTCCTTCTGAGCAGGTCCTGCAATTAACCTGAGTTAATCAAGAATTTGGACGTCGACTAAACAACCCCAACTCCATGTAACAAACAATCAAGATAAAGAGTATCTACATTCTCCAGCTCTAGAGTAGAATTTCCAGAGGAAATCGAGGTTGATTACCCTAACCAAAATGTCTTTTCTGGAATATCAGATCAGGAGTGGGAGCTTCTGTGAACTTTTGGGACGTTTTAGAAAAAAACCTAATTACCACACCTCTTCCAAGTTAAAAAGTTACACTTCCTCAACAACGCTGGAGGTGATCGTTTTCGAGATGTTTACAATTTTCTATATCGATGTTTATCAAAAAAGCATTCGTTTTCGAGATGCAAGTTGTTGAAAGTTTTCAAAACATGGTTGGTTTTTGTCATAAGTTTCTTGCAATTTTGGTTATTTTCATCAAACTTTATAGGCAGTATACCCGGAAAGACTTCTTCTAAAGTTAGCATTATTGAACTTCTCAATCAGTAAAGCCAACTTTGATTTAAACATTTTTTGTCACTCTCCGCTTGCTTATAAAGTTAATCAAATCGGAGAGGCTATGAACGTTTGTTTATCAAAATAGTAGTTCGCTGTCACATTTTCAACTATTCATTGTCAAATTTACACTTCGAAGATTATGAAGTGATTTTTTGGAACCATGTCCGACTTTACGAATTCTGAAATGGCTAATATAGTTTTTGTCTACGGCTTAGCTGACGGAAATTCAAGCGAGGCCAGACGCATCTATCTGGAAAGGTGTCCCCAAGGCGTGACTCCTTGTGCAGCGTCATTTGCGAATATTCTCTAGCGACTTTCCAAGACTGGAAGCTTTGAAAGAAAGTCTGCAGAAGGACGGCACGGACTACAAGAACTGTGGAATTGAAGGAGGTGGTTCTCGAAGAAATTAGTGAACATCCAGAGACAAGTACAAGAAAAGTTAGTCAAACTTCAAATTTGTGTCACATGACCGTTTACAGAATTTAAAACGGACAGCAATTATATCCTCATCATATTCAGCGTGTCCAGGCACTCACGCTACGTGATTTCCAACCAAATATCGAATTTGCTCAATGGCTTCAAAGAAAAGTCGGACAACATCCCCCCATTCTATCAAAAATCCTCTTCACAAATGAGGTTAATTTTTCAAGGAATGATATCATGAACTTCCATAACGACTACATCTGGGAGGAAGATAACTCTCGTGCAATAACGCAAACTCATTTCCAAGACAGATTCTCTTCAATATATGGGTAGGCATAATTGGAGATTATTTAATTGGGACCTATTTTCTCCCCTTGCGTTTGAATGGAGATGCTTACCTAAATTTTTTGAAACAAGGGTTTTCCCAGCTCATGGAAGATGTTCCCATTAGTCTCCAAAATCACTCTTGGTTTATGCACGATGGAGCACCTGTTCATTTTAGTGTGATGGCAAGAAATGTCTTAGATATAGCAACGATGGATAGGAAGACGAGGCACTCAGCATTGGCCCCCGAGGTCACCGGACCTTAATCCCGTGAACTCTTTTTTTTGGGGGGGACACCTAAGATTAATAGTTTATGCTAGCTCCATTGAAAATGAGAAAATGTTAAGGGATCGCATCATAGCCTACTGCGAAACGACATTTTTCAACATGTACGGAATTCTTTGATGAGGAGAGAAGGAGCTTGTATTACTGTTGAGGTTCATCACCTTGAACAGTTGTTGTTATAGTTGTTTCTTCAATTTTTATATGTTCAATTGCCTAATAAATAACATAGGACTTTCCGAATTGTTATTTTTACAAACTCTGAAAGAAGAACTTTCTGATTGAATAATTTCACCTAACAAATTTTTTCGATTGATTGATTATGCAGTTCAATAATGCTCAGTTTAGAAGAAGTCTGTCCGTGTATAAAGAAGTTTGATAAAAATTACTAAATTGCAAAAAATAATGACAAAAACCCACTATGTTTTGAAGAATATCAACAATTTGCATCTGGAAAACGAATGGTTTTTTGATGAGCATTTTATATGAAAAAGTTGTTTATTTTGATGAGATCCACCACATGTACTTCACTTAGTGCCCTAGACGCTAAGTAATATGCATCGATGAAGGAAATTGTAAATATCTCATCAATATAGAAAATTGTAAATATATCGGAAATGATCACCTCCAGTGTTGTTGAGGAAGTGTACCTTTTTTACTTGGAGAAGATGTGGAATTTTGAAGATTTTTATGAAAAGTACCAAAAGTTTACTGTCGAGAAAGTTAGGGCAATTCGAAACAAATAATGACAGCATACGCAGCACCCTCTAGATGATACATGAAAAATGATACAAAATTGTGAATTCCCACATCAAGGAAACCCCCGGTACCAAATTTCGTGTAAATAACTCATTTTTTACAAAAATCATTTCTGAAGATCGAACAGAAAAATTCAATTTCAACACCCTGTATCTCCGAAATGAAGTATTTCCAGACACAAGTTTATATAGGCTTTTTTTTAAATTATCTCAGGAATATGTCACTTGAATATTTCAACGTACTTATGTTACACCCTGTATAAAGATTATGCCAATTTCCAAAGCTCAAAATGATTTTTAACGTCAATTATGTACCTACCGTAAAAGTTTGGAAAATCTCTTGCATCAATTTTGATTCTATATCCTAATGAAATAAGTATGGATCATCTCAAAATGACTGTTTATTTTCGATTGATAATAGGAGAACATAATTTAAATATAAAAATTTTTTTCTAAAACTGCTTTTTTATACAAAGATGGTTTATGAGCCAATGAAAAAATATCTCGTAGCTAGGAAAAATTACCATAAGAATCAGATTCAAAATGACTTAGAATAATTTTGTGAACAATTGTGATATTGATATTTACGCCTACAAGAGGCAACCCCAATATTTAGGTATCAATTTGAGGTTGCACAAAATGTATTTCACGTCATTTCACCATTCCAAGCAACCAAGTAGTAAACTTTGTTGACATTTATTAAATTTTCAAGTGGCTCAACAATAATGATAATTCCAGTTAGAATATTTTCCGTCAATTTTCAAATTCATTCTTCCTATTATGTTTCCTATCCCGAATGAGAAAAATTGTGAAACCAGTTTTCTGCGTCTGAAGAACTAGCGATCATTGAATTAAAAGATCGGATGCAATTTGAATACGGAGATAAACACTTATCGTGTTTCAAATTAATATTATTCGTACCCATGGAAAGTGAAATGTTAAAGTGTTTTTTTCGCGGCAAGTTCCAGACCACCAAGGCTGCAATGTTTTAGTTGATAATAATGCATCATTTTGATCTCTACTACTCAAAACAATTTATAAATTTTGAAGCGAAGTGTTGAATGTATCTGAATTGTGATTAATTATATACCATGACAGGAGCATTTCAATAATAATTCATAAACTTTCTGGTTATGTAAATAAAGTTAGCGAGGCATTTTTAGAAATATTCATTTGGACCAGAAATTACATGACACGAGGACGGGGTCATAATCGCCCAGACCTTCAAGTCTCGTCACTGGCTCCAAGTGAACATTCATCTTTTCGACGTTTCGACTTCTGCTTTGAAGCCATTTTCAAGAAACTGTGGGGACTGGTGATAAGTGATTTATTATTCAAACAGAGTTTATCAACGATAAAATTTATTAACAAAAAAGAAAAACAATGGCAAACAAAAACGCGTATAAAAAATTACAGAGTAACCTCGTGGCGGGTAACTACAGAAAGGTTTTCAGTTCTCGATACAAACTTCCAGAAGAGACTAA
>WOGR01008831.1:0-11646 GCA_015342045.1 Leptinotarsa lineolata | reverse complement strand
CATTATATTTTTAGTCGTATTTATATTTTTCGGAGGAACAAATTTGCTTCATTAAAGATGGTGATGATTTTAAATAAGAGTGAAATTCTTGGCATGTTTTGTTTATATTGAACTTTGTTATCAACATCGCCTTCAGAACTGAAACCTGCAAGTGATTTTTTTCAGACGTCTACAATTTATTCATTAAAGAAAATATTCTCTCTACTCGAGCATTTGTACCAGAATTGCCGATCGGTCGACGAGGCGGTTTGGTTTTGCTTAGCGTTCGTGCTTGACACGCACTAATATTCCAATTTTTCGCGCGGTTTGAGAAAACGGGACAATTCTGCGTCCCAGATCATTATTTGGGGACAACAGGATAGATGATCAAATAAAGGGACAGTCCCATTCAAAACGGAACGTCTGGTCACTTTAAGAATGCATCATATTAATAGTCAAATATATCTCAAAAACACTTCCAAAACACACACAAACTAAACCCGATGAAAAAACGAATCGTGCTTACGCGAGCTGTCAGTTAAGAAAAAGTTGAAACTCACTGTTGCAAAAACAAACAGTGGATATTACATACAATTTCAATGTCGAATAAACCAATAGATTGTGATATGGGTATTTCATTTTTCTAATGAAATTAACGATCAATTAGAACCTTCTGTAATTATTCATTTATTTATTTAAGAATAAAGATAACAAACAGATGAATATACAATAATAACATTGCTCGAATCCACGAATTAAGCATAAATGTGGCCAATAATTGATGCTTTGATAAACTGATAGAGTACAAGTTATATTTAAAAATGATTCGGAATAAATTTTAACGAGCTGTATTTTCAAATGGCTCTCGAAGGCCCATGAACCCTGATAAAATAAATCAATAAGCATTCATGCCACCCACCAAAAATAATAAATTCAACGTTACTGGTATATTAGCCATATTGCCATCCAGTCAACTATCTCTCTTCAATGCATGAGACAATGTACTCCTTCCAGTGGTTCGACAGATAACTTCGTTTTTTTGTTAAAAAAATAGACACCCGACGAGACCTATCTTTTATAAAAAAAAAGTTCTTTAATTAGAAAATTCTAGCAAACAAATTGGCTTATAACGATTGTATTCACATCGCTTTGGCAACAATAACAACAAAAATGGCTTCTGTCGAATTGGATCACTAAATTTCAGTTCCGTGATTGGATATTAAAAACCTTTACACTTGGCAACACCGTTGTAGACACGTTTAATTTTACTGGTCAACAGACACGCGGCTAATTTTAACTCTTGCTTTTCGAATTATTCTTTTTCCTGCAGATATGAAGAGATCTTGGGACCGATTAGGCTTGCTAAGTATAATTTACTCCTAAATCGATCAGTCCATGAACAAACAGTATCATTTTCAATAGCATGAAACAAGCCCATTATCGTGACGAAATTTCATATTAGGTTTATCTTCTACGATATGAAAATCCTCTTGTTTGGGAAAATTATTTTGAAGTTCCTCATATTCCTTTTGGTAATAGGATTTGACCGGACAGATTTCTACACTCAATGAATAGAAATATATTGGGTTGTTTACGAGTAGCTCTAATCGGCTTTGGAAGTAAAACCTCATCGGCCCAATTTAATGGTTTGGCTCTTACGTTTTGAAGGGAGAGATAATCTTTATTAGGTTAACGGAATTATGAGATATCTTCTACAGTGGCTAGTACATTTTCAAGTGGTAGACTGTATGGGAAAACCGTATCTGTACTGATGAGAAATTGAAAGAGGAACGAAAATTTGAGAGTTCTACTTCAGGTGATTCAGAGGTGCTTTTTGGAAGTAACAGGGTATTTGTTACATCAAATATAATTTGAATCAGGTAGTTCAATATCTCAATGAGATATATCGAATCTTATCCAAATTTCTAAATAATTTATTATTCTCCATGCCATTCATCTGAATGATTCAGATTGTGGAATTGATTTCAAGTCCTGCAAGCTTTAATATCAAAGTTGGAATTGATTGATTTTTTCAGAACTACAAATGAGAGAAAGATGGCCTCATAATTTGCATAAACATGCATATTTAGTTTTTCTTTTGTATATTCAAAATAAATATTAGTTGGACGAAATAAATAACTTTTTGACATTCAATTCGATTCAATTCTATAAACGCTTCGCAAAATGAATCACAATTACAAAATATATCACACACATTCTCACTTAAAAATGCATAAATGAGATAGTCGATGTGATGATTCCAAGTGGATAAGTTGAGAGAAATTCTTCTTAGATTCAAATATTTGAAAGATTTCCTGGATATGAAACATCTCAAAATACTCTTTTACGCCTTTGTCCAAACACAGCTCAACTACAGCTCAACTACAGCTCATTTGTTGGGGTGGCGTGAATGACAATCACTTGGAAAAATTGAACACAATTCACAGATGAATTTTAAGAATCACACTGGTCAAACCAATAACATTTCGAAATAAACCGCTGTATAACGAATTGGGTTTATTCGATGCCAGGCAACTTTTCTGTTCAGCTATGATCCTCAATATAAAAAAAAATAAAATATCTTCCAAACGCTGCGATGAAACAAAAGGACAGCGTTATTGTAATTATTTGGCACCAAGACATTCTTCACTTTCTGTCGAAATAAAGAACATAAATAATATCACTATCTTCAAGAAAAAAACAAAACAATGGCTGCTAAATTGTCAAAGAGAAAAAATACATGATTTTGTCAACTGGAAGAATGAGTATTGAACTATTTTAGGTGAATAACTTAGTTTTGCAAATCTGTTAAGGACCATCTAAGCCAAATATGAATGTACACATTTTACAAATTCCAAATCACATTCACAAATTTTACCTCACTTTTACCAATTATTTTAGAGACATTTTATATTTCAATTTTTGATATTTGATGGAATGTACAAATGTTGAGAATTTCATCACCACCTTTCGAATGTATAAATTTTATCACCAACTTTCAATGCATAAATGTTATAAATTTCATCACCAACTTTCAATTCTTCATTTATTGTAATATTCTCAATGATCATCATATATTCTTATTGTTAACTATGTACTGCTCTATGTGAATAAGAAGTCACGTATAAGAGATAGTTTCACTGGAATTTGAGCTTTTGTGACAAGCAATGTTTATTTACTTTCACCATCCTGTATACATACTGATTATCTTATTGATTACACTAGCCATCAAATGAGAAAAAAATTGCTACCAATATTATAATGGCTATGCATGAGAGTTCAAGGCATCCAACTGCAAATTCAACATCAAAAATTTTCCATCACGTTAAGATTTTGAGTTATAGTTATTTTCATTTTATACAAAAAATCTCACATATTACAGGGAAATATAAGATCAAAACAAAAAAAAACAATATATTTTAAAGATAACAGACTTTATTTACAATACACATTCAAATGAAGTCTTTTGTGCATAACCTTTATGCAAATGTTGACTTTCGGATTCAACAATAATCCCCCATCATTGCTGCATTCCATTAGCCTTGATAATGTTACTCCATTGTCAGTATGTCTTGATAGAACGTCTCCCCTTGTTCGTCACTGACAGCACCCAAACATCGTAAATCCTCTTTGAAGACCTAGTTATAGTCCAATGACTTTCAGGTCACCATATATTTACCACTTATATGTATTATAAGTCATTCCATTTAGAATAAGTGAGGTCCGGGTTATGTGCAAATCCTTATTTTTCCATCACACCATTTGAATTTACACAAACACACATTTTATCCTGCATAGTAAAAAACGAGGATAGCTCATGATCACGGTTCCTAAATATTGTAACTTTGGTTTCAGGTGCTAGTAAATTCCATTGTTGTAATACAGACCCTTGGAGTTCAGCATTCTCTTCGGACAAGTGTAGGTCCCGAACTAGGTCATTTAATTCAGGTTGTCCGATTAAATGGAGTGTTCTTCCTTAACTCTCGGAAAAATAAGGACCGTCATTTTCTGGCACAACATTGGAACCTGCCTGGTCATCATAGATTTCCAAAACTTGTTCCCAATTTGCCGGGGGTTTTGGAACTGGTAAACCTTCTCCATGAAGAACCGGCCTTATTGCAGAAGGGATACCTAGATATACAATTTTGTAATTACTCTTTCTTGAAAAACCAGACACGTTTGTCATGCAAAAGTAACAGTCGTTGTAATGATTTGTTATTGCTCGCCAAATCTTCGGAACTGCAAAAGGCATAGAGTAGCGTTTTCCATTCAACCAGTGACTTAGATTTGCTGCACAGGTTTGGCAACATACCTGAGGAGCCCAATCCCGATCGTGATCACTGACATCAAATCCAAAATACCTTTGGTAAGCTACTCTGGTCATTTGATTAATTGGCCGTTTCTACGATTTAGGAGTAAACTGACCACATATATAGCAAAAACCGTCTGCGGAATTAACGCAGACACGTTTCTGTACTTCGGACATTTTTGTACTGTTGCGTACGTTGAGTTCAAATATGTGATACTTCGTTTACAGAAGTCAACTTATTTTATTCAAAAAGATAACACTAATATAATATTCGCGTATTTGCTCACCTCGCTTCTCTAATACTAACTCATCACAACTCGCGTTAAACCAATATTGATGATCCGATAGTCAACCTACTACTTTTTTAGCGGTTCCGTATTTCTGGTATTTTCTGGAAACTTCGAGTATCGTAAGTTCGAGAAGCGGCGATACAATTTTCATATACAGCGGAAGCAGATTCGAATACGCAGAGCCGCTGCATTGCCAGATTTCAAACAGTTTCCTCAATTTAGGGAAAAGGCAAATTTGAAGTGTCGTGTTCATTGAATTTTTGTGAAAAAAATTATTACTGGAAAATCTTACGTGTAAGGAAATTTTTACTATCAATTTCGCATTTAGGGACCAAAAATTAACAAAGAACTACCTTTGGCATTATAGTCGTAAACTGGCTGTAAGCTAGTGTTATTGGTGAATAAACATCATTATTATTATTAATCGTTTAGGATGTTCATAGTTTGCTTCAGCCATGGTTCATTTGTACACATTAATTCACTAATTTCTTTCAAAAGTTTAATCTCTGCCAAATTTGAAGCAATAAAAAATTTATTTGAAGACAATTTGCTGACAAACCATAGATTTCCGTACCCATTAATTCAGTTTTCTTCGAAAGATTATTATTTCAGTTGACTAATTTAGTGATCCAATGAATTTTTTCTTAAGGAAGGTTGGTTAGGTAACAGGATCAATTTTTTCTCAAAGAAAAGATTGTTTTCTTGCCAACGTTTCGAATTCAATTACATTCTTCTTCAGGGCTCGAAACGTAATTTCTCTGTGTTGATATTACTATTTTTAAAAAATCAGACATATTAGATACATAAAAAACACCACCATACAACACAACACCAACACAACACAACACCAACACAAAAGGATATGAAACAAACGTTTGTTTCATTAGTCATTACGTACATAGAAAGTCACACGATTCAAACTATTACATAAAGCACAAATTAATTAGAATTCAGTCAGCATGAAATGCTGTTGCATGGCAAAACACGTGTTGCGGTTTTGTGAACTGTCCAGTGAAAATCTCACAATGAATTTTTACTTGGATATATTATGAATTTTTATCAAGTTTTGGCATATTCCATTACACGCCTTGGAAAGAATTGTTCGTCTCAATACTTTCTTGGGAAGTATTTGACTCCATCTTTCGAAATTAATGTATATCTGAAATGCTCGACAAACAATAGTACTCTCATTCTTTCGGATTGAAAAAAAATACTTCCATTTTGTGCTTATTCGTCTTCATGACGAAACACGAAGACAGATGTTCAAAGACAATACATTTTTACAAAAATGCCTCAACAATCTGCTCATTTATTTCAACAAATTTTGATGAGTTACAAATACCAAATTTATTAAAGAATAATTCACCAAACACATTTCGTTAAAAAATGCCGCGATATTGCTCTGTAAAATAATTATTTTCTATTTTTGGATCACTGAATATCAGTTTCTTTCAGTTTGTGCAAATTGAGCATAATTTTTCATCTTTAGCTGATGGTACAACAATTACTGATTTCAAAAAATAATGTTGCTTTTGAATTGCTGGCGAAAATTATTGATAACCTCCAATTGATGAAAGAACTACGTTTTCTGATTAGCAACATATTTGTATAAATATGAACTTCGTCAGATTATTATTGGCATAGTAATTGATAGTTCCAAGGGCCAGAAGATGTCTCATTCGAAGCGTCCACTCTTATTACTTTTAGCAATCTTCTCAAGTTTCGGGGTGGGATATGGTAAGTAGATTTGTTTATCGATCATATTTGTTGAATAACTGAGAAATTTGTGATGATTTAAATGAAACTTCAATAATAATATGATTCTAAGTTGACATGAGGTCAAAAGGCGATTTTTTGTGAATGTGGATAATCTAATGAAAACCAAGTTTGAAAATTGAAAGTTTCCATCATCAGTTGTTATAAAAACAAAGGTGACCTTCAATTGAAAACGCTTCTACCGCACCAGCACAAAAAACGCCTCGAAAGACAGCATCTTGTTCTAATTTGAGGAAGGTGTTTTCAGTAGATTCATTTCACACCAGAAGTTCCAATTCTACATTTCGAAACAGTAAGGCTTAGGAGCTTGTAAAATTGATTTGTTTTTTGTGAAAATAGAAAGTTTTAGCTATTTTCATTCTAATCGAGAATCTGTACTATATTCTGGAATATGAATATCAAAAACCTACTGTATAAGTATAAGGTGACTTCGATTTACGATTTATATTTGTTTGAAATCATCTCCTGTATTCATACACTCTACACAATGAATTAAACCAAAGTTCAATCAAACAAACAGATTAGTATTAAAATTTTTTGAAACTGATACGGACGTTAAAAATCTTATATTTTCACAAAAGATTACTCATTGATACAGGTGATTCTGATTGTGGATATCTTCAAAGCAAAATTATCGAAATAAGAACTTTTTGCAGATTTGCTAAACCTCGTCTGTCTGATCCTCATACTGATCATCAAAGTTTTTTACTTTCTATAATACGAATAATCTTTCTGGTAAGATCAGCACAATGTTTCTTCCGAGTCGAAAGTGTGATTAAGTGCTATGTGGGTTGTATATTAACACATATGTGAGAGGTTGGCATTCAAGTTCAAGGTGTTATAGTTGAGAATGATAGTTATTTTCTAACGGATGAAAACAAAGAACCTGTAGAGATTCCAACTTCAATTTTCAATGAAAAAACTAAAAAATAAGAACATTCAATAATTCACAGTGAATCTGAACCGACATTTAATTTTTTTTTTCAGTGTGTGTGTTGATGTATACCTGAGGCTTTCCAAATTAGAGATTTTGTTTCGTAGATACTCGTATATGGAGAAAAATTGAAAATTTTGGATTTTACTGTTTGTTTAATTTTTTCATCCGTAGAAATTTCCAAAATCAGTTTCGTACTTCGTTAGAAGAACTATTGTTTCTAATACTTTCATTCAGGGTGTCGTCCGAATCTTAACTTCGAAATCCCAAAAAAAACGTGTATTTTTGGGCAAGTTTTTGATCTTTACTGTTCAAATAATATTGAGAAAATAAATTGTCCTAATATTGTTGACCAATAATCGGGTAATCATTTTTTTATTATGGCCCTGATAATAACTTGAATGAAAGCAATACTCACGCTCATTTTGTAACATAGCTGATTCACAAAAATATTTTTGACAGTTTACTGTCGTTTGGATGAATAAAGCAACAAACGTAGTTGGAATGTTTTGATATCATCACACCCTTCAAATTTACCATTTTGATTTTGCAACCTCAGAAACTTCACAAAAAATTTTTCATAAATTATTCCGAAATTTCAAACAGAAAACTTCTCTGATAAAACTGAAATTCCCAACATTCAATCCATTTGGTGAATTTGCAGATTGCAGATTATAGAATCACTAATTTCAAATTGTTGGCGTAATCATGGATGGAATACTCTACATAGAGAATGTCTTTCACTATACTCCAGATTTATGTTGTCCCATTATAAAGAATCACTTGTTTCGAATTTTTGACACAATCATGGTTGGAATACACTACATAGAGATTTTGTTTTACTATACTCCAGATTTGTGCTGTCCAAAAGATACAAAAATGATCAATTTCATATCAAGTAAGGAATTCAAATCTTCTCTCAATAATATTAAAAGTAAATCCAATATTTAAAAAGTCCCGAAAAGTGGTGGGTTGGATACAATAACTCTCAAGAAATATAAAATAACTCAAATCATCGATATGGCCACTATTGAATATTTAAAACTTCTTTCAGAGTTGACATTTTATTTTAGGGCAATTCTGGTGGAGATGGCCCTAATAACTTCAAAACTCTACTGTGAAGTAATTATAATGAATGAAACATCAATTGATACAAAAAATCAAACTTTACTTATAATTCTTATCAAATATTAACGATAAATTACTTTGACAAATGCAATAACGTAATTTAAAACTTATAAAAAGAATTAGGACTGGCCATCTCTCCCAGGATATCCGGGAGTGATAGCCATAGCAGTCGGGGAGAGATGGTCAATACTTTTTTGCCTTCCCCTGTGCCCTTGAAATCTTTTAGTTTTTTTCCTATCACCGCAGTATAAACACATGTCCTCAAACTCGGTGCAATTTTCATGCACCCAGAACATGCAAATATTACCTTGTATCCAATCTTCTATCAGTTGTGTCTTATAATAATTATCACTACAACCTTTGCACTTATCTTTCTCTTTGTCTTCGATTTCACTTTCAGAGGTATCATTGAAAACGATGGAAATTTTTTCGCAGCTGCTATCAGACAACTTACGAATTACCTTTTGTTTCCTACCAGTTTTTTTTCCTTAGGTCTATCAGTCTTGGTGTTTGTTTTTATTATTTTGGTTTGTTTTTGACTTTTGTTTCATATTTTCTTCTCATTAATTTTTGGTTTTACAATATGCTCTTCAGATGTCAAAAGATCGCTTACTTGTTTCGCTTGTTTGCGAAATTCGTGAAGTTTCACAGGCAGTGGAGACACTTCGTTAAGTACTCTTGTTGGTATTGGTTGATCCACCGTCTGAATGTATACACTTGGGCCTGGATCTGAAATTGATTGGGCCTGTATGTCCGATATTTCTTTCAACGGGTTGCTCAATGTTCTCACCAAAGGCGTACTCTGGAATAGCTCCTGAATTTAGAGGGAAAACTCTCACCGTCCTAAATCCTAATATTGCATTTCTACCTGTCGCTGATTTTACCCAGGCTCGGTATAATAAAAAGCCAAATTGTTTTCTTTTTAGACGACATCCAGGGTGCTGTTTCATCTATAACCTGCAGTATTCATAGAAGTAAGTTCTGAGAGACTTGAAAACAGCAACATCCAGCGGCTGAAGGTAATGGGATGTGTGTGATGGCATTGAGAGTAAGATAATATCATTAGCAAACTCGAACATTTTAACTGAATTGCAGTGTATAGAATGACCGTCCAGCAAAAGGAGCACTTTGTCATCTGGTTTTCGAGGCAAGAAATGCTATTTCATCCATTTCAGAAATATGTTGGAGGTTATATAGGCGGATTTTTGTGACATATACTGAACCTGGAGGCAGTCCATCTTCGAATTCAGGTTTCTCCCATTGTCCTTTCATAATGCACGACGGAGGCATTACATTACGATAACCAAAAACCGTTATCGTTTCTCCTTTTTCTGTAGAGGTTAACATAGCTACAGCCTTGGAACCTTTTTCAGCCAAAACATGACTTTGTCGATTATTTAACTGCCACCCGGACTCGTCCATGTTGTAAATATGGCCAGGTTTATTTATTAGGTCATTATCACTGAGAGTTTTCTCAAGCATTTCAAAATAGGCGTTAACCCCTGATTTATTCATTCCTTGACTTCTAGAGTTTGACACCTCTTCTGATTTCCTCATTTTCACCCAATCATAGCCCGCCTTTTCAGATGCTTTCCAGAATCTATGTTCAATTCCTAATTGCTCAGCAAACTTGAATGAAATTATTCTCGAATCATTTATAGTCAAAGGAAAGCATCTTGACTGCATGTCTTTTATATGCTTGCTCAGTCTTTTTTCATTACCTGTACCGAAGGTGAATGACAGTCCCATAGGTCCTTCAGTGTTGTTATTAAGTTTTAACCTTCTTTCAAGTGTTTTTCTTGGTATTTTGTAGATAAAAGAGGCCCTATAAATCGTCATCCCTCGATTTTGTACTTCTTCCATAGTATTATAGTATTTTTCAATCCCATTCACCTCGACTAGCAGTCACCTTCTGTACGTATTGGTTCAGCATCTGTAGAAAATATTGAAGATCAAATATAGATTAAAGTTAGGACATAAAATTTGATGGCTATCTCTCCCGTAAATACTATGATCATCTCTCCTATTTGTCCGGGTGAAATGGCCACATTAGGTAATTAAAGACATTTCAAAAGTTAGTGGGTAATTTTGAGGTTGAAACACCGAAGAAGTTTATTACTTCACTGGAAAAGCACGAAAACGGACATTACTTCCAAATCTTTTTATAATCAGTTAATATGTTAACCCCAGTACTTAACTCGCATGCATAATAACATAATAAAAAAACAAAGTCAAATTACTCACCGTTTTATTATTTTTTCGACAAAAAATCCACTGATAGTTGTTACCCGTGCCGATGCGAACCGAACTAAACGATGACTAGTGCCATCTATTGATTATTACTTGAACTTTTGTCTATTGGCTATCTCTCCCGTACGGCCGTCTCCCCCGGAATTACCCTATATGAAATCGACACAAATTAGAAACTGGGAACTCATTGGTCATTTCATATTTCCAAATTTATCAATTCCACATTCAAGGAATACACATTTTGGGGTATTTTTGGAAAATACACTTTTCTTCGTAAATGTAAGAATGAGTTGGGAATTCGAAATTTCTCATTTTCCACCTGTTGATTTGTTGCCTAACATTGATTTCATATTCTGCAAAACTGAACCTTATGAGAAAATCGAACTGATATACTCAACTCACAATTTCTCAAATTTTCAGGTAAACCGGGAGCTATCCGCAGAATAGGTAATTTATTTCTGGTAACTGCTAAGGTGAATATTTGACGTTACTGATGTGATTTGAAATTAGTTTTCATTCAGCTAATATGACTTTGCAGGTACCTCGTGACAAAGCAGTAGAACTTTGCCAAGTAAGATCGATGGAACTCGTGAGCATTCAAAATTTCAAAAAGAACCAAGCTGTTTCTGAATTGTTGCGGCTCAGTGGTGAGTAACAAACTGTGGAAAGTTCTGAAATCTACAAAAGACTCTATAAGTTACGAATCAGAAGAAACGTTTGATGTTCTTTATCGAATTTCTTTCAAAATATATCATTCATCGAACTAGGTAGAAGCGAACAAACAACAGCAAGTTTGTTATCGCCCCATTTGCACGAGAACGAAGTAACCAACCGCATATCCGAATTTTGCCCAATTCCTTGCATAAGGAAGAAAATTACACGAAGTGAGTAAGCATACTTGAAAAGTGACTGTAAATCAAATTTCCTAAAAGAACAATTTGTGGCACTGACACCTGTCGGATATAACCCAACGCCCTTCG
>WOGR01008830.1:0-11647 GCA_015342045.1 Leptinotarsa lineolata | reverse complement strand
TCTCCAACGTTTGATTTCTCCCTTATTATTAGTTGTAAACAATATATTTTCTCTGTTTTGATATTGGTCATAGTTGGGTGTTATTTTTTTTTGAGTTAAAGTTTCTCTTATGCCATTCTCGTACACTGAAAATGTGTTTCGCTGGTCGGATATCTAGTGAGCGGAAAATATTATTTAAAAGCATAGTACTGAAAATTTTGAAGCAATAACTGATTATTCGCAAGGATACGAGTTCCTCTACTACGAGTATAAAAAATCGTTATGTGCTTTCACAATTGAAATATCATTTTCCGCAAGGCTTTCCACAAAAAAAGACATTTCACACAGAATTAATAAGTTATATTTTACTTGCATTCAAATTTGTGTAAAAATACTAACTTGCCAATGTTGATGATTTTGCATGTGCAATAATAAAAAAAGAATCATTAGTGCAAGGAATCGTATGTTAAAAGGTAAGGCTTATTCAAACCCTACCTTGCACTTCAAGTTTGTTCATATGAGACAACAAAAACCACATTTTCACCAATAATAAATCCACATTTGCCTGAGTATGATACAGACAAGGTGGCTTCTTGCGGTTTACTTATAGCGAACCGAAACCTTCGCCAATTATTTGAATATCTACTCTAGAGAGTCGCCATTGGATAAGAAAAAAACTTTTATTTCCAACCTTCATGAACCGTTTATCCTTTGCATGCGGCACCTCGTCGTACTGCTAAATACCACTGAGTTATATTTTCACTGTCATTATTTTTCTCAGCTACATCCGCATCCCGCCTCCAAATTGAATCTTATCCCTTGTTTAATGGAAACTATGCGCTACATTCTCGCCTCGGAAATCGAGACTAGTCTCAATCCTAGTTGGCTTATCTGGTCTATGCCGGTGTTTATAATTCAACTTTATGATTGCTTAGGCAGGAAAATCTCTGATTATACTGGGTAAGGACGAAACAATTGCTAACTTTTCGGTATACGAAACTAGCGGCTATATGGATTTTCTCGCTTAAGGTTCTCGTAATACGATATTAGTTCTCCTAATTGTTGGCAAAATGTAATATACAGTGTGATCCACTTGAAAGCGGGACACCTCCCTAAAATTTGTATCTTTTCTCCGATTTAGAAGAACTTCATTTTGAATTGTAGAGCCCATATGTGGCAGGCAAAATCTGACGTTACTGTTTCAATACAGTTTTTGACAGCAGCAATAATAATCAACAATAGTCTTTTGTTTCTTGTGCCAAATGAAAAAAGCGCGATTTTGCATATCCGCACGGTGTTCCAGGCTAACTGACCAAGATTTGAAAACCGTTTAAGAGATGTACAGGTAACATTCTATCATGATACAATGTGAATGTTGATTGACCACAGAATTATTAATATTGAATATTTTTTGATGAAATTTGGTATACCACCATTTGAGAGGGTGCCCAGTTCAATGGTGATTTTGAATTTTTCCGAAATGAATCGCTAATACGATTTATTGTATTTTAACCTATAAAAATATTCGCAGCAGGCCTTGGTTTTTTGTAAAAAAAAATGGTATTTGGCCCCAAAGTACAGTTTTTTGAGCTCTACAATTCAAAATAAAGTCCTTCGAAATCGGAGAAAAGATGTAAATTTCACGGAGGTGTCCAGCTTTCAAGTGGTTCACACTAGGTCAATTGAAAAGCCGAAGTTCTATGATTTGTTTGAAGTAACAACCTAACCTGTAGCAACAGAAGAATTGACTTCGAATTTATACAATTCTTGTTTCCTGTTTTATAAGAATGTTATAAGTAAGCTTAGAATTACATTAAATCAAAATTAAATTTACATCACATTCCATACGTTATTGAGAAATGTTTACGCATGCGTATTTATTTTGTCACATGACTTCACGATTTCACACTGTCAGAGATATTTTAAATTGTTATTCAAAATCATATTTTGAATCAACTGAATATTTTCGAAAAATCAAGGAAGTTACTCAATTTACATAGTAAATTTTTTACATATATCAATATTAAATTTTTAAACGAGGAGTTTCTGAAATACTGATATCTACATTTCTATAAATATTCGTAGACGCCAATGCTTCCTTCCAAGTGCAATGAAATATATACAACTTTGTACAAAAAATATCCTTCGAACATTTTCATACCCTTGAAACTGTTCCAATTCAAATAAAAGTCCCCCTCGATATATCCCACAAATGAGTTGGTTCGACCAAGATTTTCCGTTTTCTTTTTCCGTTTGCTTAAGGCTTCCTGGGCAAAATATCCGTCTTATTACTTCGGTAATTAGAAACGTTTTATTTGTCCTCCGGTTAGTATTTGGAGTGAATTAGGCCAATCCTTTAGGTGACTGTTAAAATTTTGTATATTCTAAAGAATTCATTTTAACGAAATTAATAACTTGAAAATATATAAGTCTTTTTTTGTCTTTAGATTCATCAAGTAAAGAAAAATACTTTTTTTGTAGAAGATTCATTTATGGCAATTAGTCCCACCCGCCTTCTTTCAACCACCCTCTGCTGTAAGCTACCCCCAAGCAATAAATCTAAAACTACAACATACCCTAGGAGTTTGTGTGACAAATCATTGAGGGTGACTGAATTTATCCTACGATGATGTGAACAAATTTTATGAAGTCAAAATCAGTTATTTCCGACATTAGCAGGTTAGATAAGTGTAAACAATCCCTCAATAACAATATCAAGAAGTAGGATATATTATTGTATAAGATAATGAGGTATACAATGTAATAATAATTATATCACAGATTCTATTCAGCAATGGATATTTTCAATGGAAACTTGTAACTATGTTCAATTACTATTACAATATCCATTTTTCCTTTATTGAAAATTTTCCTGCTCCATCTTCATATTTTCACTTGTGCTTCATGCTTGATAATATGAATGAATTGTGAAGAAGAGATATCAGAAGAAAAGAAGGATGCTAACAAATCAAGGTTCGTTAGCGTTTGAAAACAGCTGCAGAAGAGAGAGAACAAATCACCGGCACAAGATGGAACAAATGCACAAACGATAAGTAAATAACGAGAAAAATCTATTGTGCGATCAATCAGAATATAAATGGATTCCAGACAAGACAGACTAGCTCAGAACATTGAAAACTGAAGAAGGCAGAATTACTGATATCATATACCGTACGAAAACTTCGAAACTGCATTTGAAATACCTCGATTTCTGGATCAAGAAGAGAGATAATGTTTTTTGATCAATTCGTCTTCTATAGCATGCAAGAACCGCAACAACTGGCCTATCGAAATGGGAGCCATTTTTAACGACGCCCCATTAGGTTTCAGGTTACTGCAAGACATCAAAGTTTGTCTACTTATTAGGAAATGTATACCATAATTAGGGTAATTAATATCGCTTTGAGTGAGTATCGCGAGAAATGTCACTGCTGATAAATCGGTGGAGATCGCTTGAGGCGTGGGGGACTGAGAACGGGCTTCCAGAAATTCCTAGTTAAAGCTTGATGAAAAGGAACTGTTTCCTGAACAATCAGTAAATGTCAGTTTTCAATTCAATTCAAGTTCTTCTATAGAATATAATAAATATTTTAGAGCTTCTCTTGACGTCGGTTTCATCCACCTCTATCAAAACAAAATATAAATTTTCATGATATTACAAAAAAAGTTGCATTTATCGTTATAAAGTTCGATCGAATCTGATGCGTGAGCTTTATTCGAGAAAATTATTGCCGAATGCTACCATAAATAATAACGGAGAAAATGCCGACACTGAATTTGTATAGAAAAATGCGACCCCGTATTTTATGGATTCTTCCCGTGTCGCGTGTTTTCTAATATGCTATTATAAGTTTATTGTTGTGGTTATGGCGGCAGCGTTGTTGATAACGTGGAATTTGAAAGTTTGGAATGTTTTATATGACAGCCGTGTCCCTTATTTAATGCTCTGCAAATATTTATTACCGTTATTTAGTGCAGAGCCAGAAACGCCCATCTGCATTTTTATTAACTTCGGAGGACACACCCTCTGTAAAAAGTGCCTCGAACAGGTCGACGAGTGATGCTTTCCACGACTCTAGTTAACCTAACGCGCATGATGAGAAAACTGTTGAAGAAATTAACGTATACTGAAAGATGTGATTAACGATGGGAAACAGTATTCACTGGTTTTCTACAATTACTTGAATTAGTCAATTTTTTATGTTACACCAATTATGAAATGTCTCCTAGAGCCACCGATTTAAAGCTGTATATTGAAAATTAGAAAATATAAACACTTTTTTGCTGTGACCATCGTCTACTGTTGATGACTGCTTATGGATAATAAATAATAACTATAAATAATTTAGAATATACCTTCTACTATAGACTTCAGTAAGACCAGGCATGGGATATATTGCATGTGGTATTTTGATTCAACTACTGAGGAAAAATATTGGTAAATCATTTCTCGAACAGATGATAAACAGTTGTACGAACTGAAGGAATATCAAATTAGAAAGTTTATGTCATCGATTTCTTTAGAGTTCGATGTGTTTGACAATGATGTGGTAGTATTATCAAGTGGTAAGATGGTCAACCATTGCAGGATAATGACAAAAAGCATATTATCTGATTGTTGCAATATTTTGTGTTGAACAACTTATTATCAGTCATCTAGTTCGCATTTCTCTTGTAAATTAATAAAATATTTGTTAGTTCCGAATACTATGTGACTCCATGTAAGTTTGATGGTGTGGTGAATTGATTGAGCTTGGTATAAGGAGGATATACATCATGTTGACATTATTTCTAAAAAGAAAAAAGAAACATAATGTACTCGAAATCGACAAATACCAAGATTATTATGGAATATCTCGAAATTATTAAGTTCCGAAAATGATAATTACCCGACAAAAATACTGACGTCGACAGCGCTTGTCATGCCGATGTATGTCTATTTTAATGAACTAAATAGGTCTAGTGCATTGAATAGTTGGAAACCACTGAAAATACTGCCTAGTCGTCATGGAGGAAATAATCAAATAGTTATATTTCCCTTGTATTTTTTCCGTTAACCAGCTGTCGCACCCCTACGAACGACAACCCTCAGAAGTCCAAACTTGTGCGAGCTAACGACTAACGAGGTCTTACCTTTTAAGGTGTGATTCCTAACATGGTTTATTTCGTATGAACTAGTGAAACTTTCTCATCACGTCTGTTATTGCAAAAAGGGAAAATCTTTTGCACAAACGGGCACTCTTCGGTCGTGTTCATACAAATATTTCAATATAGTTACAAAGTGAATTATAAAAAGTGGTGTTGGCCCCATACTATTGTGTGCAATTCGAAACTCATGTTATTTGAATAGGGACAAATCGTTGTTGATATTTCCTGAGAGCTGGGAACGAAATTTAAAACATCCAATTCACTTCTGAACGGTATTTCAGCAGGAATACATCATGTAAGAATGCAAAAAGACCTCGATAAATCCTCTGCTCATGACAACGGCCGATCCATCACGGGGTTCGTTTTCTTTTGTCCCCGTTACATGTTCCGCAGACGATTTAACTCGAACGTTTCGTCCGAAAATAAAACGGCGGTCCACAAATCTCGTGAATAATGAAGTGAGCAATTAGTAAGGAGCGGTTAAGAATGACTTCGGAACGATTCTTCGACTGTTCGTGTGCGGCGGTAACGTCGGGTTAATTGTTCGGAAAGGCGCTACGGTTATTTAAAACGCGCGCCGGAGAAGATCAAGACGCTGTCGGGCTATTACTAGGGTGTCAGAAGTGGATTTTCGATACGAAACATATATTGAGGATTTTCGAGGTTTGTTATTTATCTTGGTTACAAGCTTCTATATCAGTATCTGCGTCATCCACTCTTCATGCGACAATTTCAGACGAAACATAATTTAGTTTGACGGAAAAAATGTTACACTATTTTTGAAAACTGTTTTGACTGGTGTGCTGAGAACACAAAAGCACCTACATTCAACAATCGACTGAAAATCACTGAAATCATCAATGGAATATAAATGTTATGTCGAAAAAGTTACAGTTCTTTCTCTGACAGCTTTACGAAATTTCATTATTCGCTTCTGAACACAACACACGGAGAAAGGCACAATGTCAATATAAAAAAACGAAAATTGAGTTGAAAGCGGCCATGGAGATCCTTCTAGAACTTACCTTCTCTCCACATTTTTCTCGAGAGAGAGAGAGAGAGAGAGAGAGAGAGAGATGCTAGATGGACTGCATACAGACTTGTGTACATCGCTAATTGCACAAAGCAATCTAATGCAGAGTTCACGAGACTGCTGGCTGACACTAGAAGTCACAGCATTTTGGGAATGACCTCTGACTTCATGCCTCCAACTGCCAACTACAAACTGCCTTATAAAGTATTTTTCCCGAGTAGAGAGAACTGGATCCTCCGGGAGAAGGATATATTAAGAGCAGATAGTTGTTGGTTCATAGATGGATCAAAAACACCTTCAGGCTCTGCTGCAGACTCAGGATAGAGATATCAACTTACCTAGGGACCTATACGACTGTATTCCAAGCGCATTGTGTGCGTTGAGATTGGTAGAATCCAAACTCACACACAAGTCAATAAAATTTTTCTCGGACAGTCAAGCGGCGTTAGATGCTCTACACTGGCGTGGAAGGCAACGAGGCTGCTGGCTCCCTTTCAAAGGAGGGTGCTGCAAGTAGCTTCATCGGACCAGAACCTGTCATTGACATTTCTTCAGGCTTTACCAAACAAACATTGAATACCTGGATGGCAGGAAGTTTTGAAGAATTCTGGCAAAATCTTCCAGGATTGGCTCACTCCAAGGCGTTCATTAACCCTTCGAAGCCTCAAACCAAACAGTTGTTGGACTTTAGTAGGGATGAACTACGTTGTTTAACAGGCCTCATTACAGGTCGCTGTTGTCTGAATCATCATATGCAGAGACTCGGACTGTTGGAAGACAGTGCGTGTCGCCTCTGTTGATGAAACAGCAGAGCATATACTTTGTGCCTGCCCTGCCGTGGACCGAATCAGGTTTTCAGAGTTTGGCAGAACCACATTCTTACCAACTGTCCATACAAACTAATCGGCTTCGTCAGGCAGATGGGTTTATTCGGTCCAGTTTCATTAGGTATGAGCCACAATGAACCCTTGTGGGTTGCGGCGGAAGGTCGAACAGACCCACTCACTTCTGACCTAATCTAACCATGTCAGGTTCCGATAGTTTGCCATCATCAATAAAAATTTCCCTAGATTCGTTTCCTGTTTTTTTGGAATCTGATTTATCATCTGCCACGTGACCTTTGGTTTATTATTTGAAGATAATATTTTGACAATCATTTTATAGCAGAAATTAAAATCTTTACTATATTGTTCTCTGCTTGACCTTGCATACTCTTCATATTCTCTCGCACAATTTTCAGTTCATACACTTCAGGTGTAATGTTCATTTGGTATTTTTTTTTGTTTTGTATCCGTTTCATAGGAAAAGCTTGTTCGGAGTGATATATAAGTAAGTATACTCGTATTGTGAAAGAATTCTTGGGGGCAACTATGCAATATTTCATTATACAAGTACTCCCATGATTCATTCCTCAGAAAAAGTTTGAGGTTATCAATATAGTTTGAAGAAAATATTATTTTATTATATAAAATTTCACCATTTTTTGTAATACTCTGTTTATCTGATTCGCCCTATTTCACTTACTGAATATGTGTGTGTCAACTTTGTGTTCTGAATCCTTTCTCAAAATAAATTTATGCAAACATGAAGTTGCGTTAGAATCAACTCGTCTAGATGCTAAATGATGACGAAATAGGTTGAGATTTTAACTATCTAAGTCAATGTTAATATTCAAATCGCCACCCATTGTGATACAATACTTTTCGAAAATAAAAGTGAGTGGCTCATCTATTGCTTTGTAAAACATCATACCGCACCCTTTTCACAAAAGTCATCCAAATTGAAGGCAGAGTTTTTCAGTCCGACTTGTATATCGCTACACCGCCATTTTTCTTTACACTTCTATGAAAGTATGTGCATAAAATGTATTTTGCTAACTTTGTCACATCTAACTGTAGAGATTTTTGCCAGTGTTCTGAAATAAAAAGAACATCACATCCTACATCTCGACTTGCTGAAACGTCAGAACTTTGTTACTGAAGTGCCGAATTTTCTGATGGCATATAAATTTAATTTGGTTTCAGTAACATTGAATTCATAACATATTATAAGTAACCGGAATAATAATGCAAATTTTCAAAGACGACTATTAGAATCGCAACGGTATTTGACGATGTGATATTTTTTATCTTAATTTATTCCACACATCTACGTTATTTCAAGGCGAGCCGGTAACTTCACTCAAATGTCGAATTAATTATTATTTTTGATGTGCTATACTCGAGCTGAAACAACATTATGTAATCTTTTTTATCGACAATAACGGTTAGAGATAATTATCATCTCTTACTTAATAGAAAAAAAGTGGTAAAATTTCCACGGTTCACAGTTCAAAAGAGCGAAAATATAAGAGTTGTAAAGTACATTCTTCAGATGCGCATAGGTTGAGGCTAATAACACGTGGGCTGAAAAGTCCCGGGCCTAAGAAAGAAAACTCGTTTTTGTTGGTTCAAAATTGGCTTTATTCATCAACAGTGAGCTCGGGCGGCACCCTCTTTGAAGAGATCTTTCTCATAGTTGAATGCTCATGCTATAGAAAGTCAACACGTTCTTTAGATATCGTAAGCTAACTCTCGCAGCTTCACTTTTCGATCATTCAAAACGTTTTCGTAGATTTCAAAAATCAAACTTTCGGTGGATTCTTCAAAATTCACTCAACGATATCCAGTGCGTCCATCAAGTGATATATGAATTCATGATTAGCTTAATATGCAGTATTGGTACATATTTCCGCAACAATTCGATGCTTCATTTTGATTCACTGTCTTTCAGAATAATAATTTTACTGTCTTTCAAAATAATAATTACTAACCTTCGAGTAATGACGTCATCATTGATGATCTGAAAGTGTGAGATTTCTTAATTTTTCAGAATAACATGAAAAAATCACGTTAGCGATTTTGTGGGTCTATTGCTGAATGGGTTCCAACTCGGTGTTAGAGTTGTCATCACATTGTTCAGTTTCGAAAATTGAACCAAGTTTGTCAACAACTCGAACAGCTACCTCATGAAGAAATACCCCAATTCCTGCTCTCTCATGGTAGCGGAATATGCAGAGAGAAGGATCTGAATTTCTAACGACTTTACAAGTTTCATGTCATGTAGGCAAAAACTCACGGCCTCCCTGTTCTCGAAGAAAGTACAACCGTAAACGGAAGATTTGGAATGCAAACTCGTTTAGAGGTGCATCAATTTTCTGGTATTCACATGGAGTTGAGAAGCTCGAATCGTGTCAACTCCACTACTCCAAAGGAGTAGAGGAAGATTAAAGTGACAAGCAACTTTGTTCTTCCCCTACAATTTCGATGACTAGATCTGCTAGAGTTTGTGGATGATACTTGCCTCTTCACTGAGGTTACCTCTTGTGAGTGGCGTTGTTTTACACCGAGGTTAATGTACGTAACTTCTACATCTAGATGGTGTAGGATGCTGCTGTCTACGACTTAAAATCTTCTCTATAACCTTCTCTCCAGAGGCATAATGTTTAAAATCATTCATATAAAATGGATTTTTGTATCTTCCGGTTTCCGGGTGTGCTACAGATATGCTCTTGAATATTTCTGAGTACAACGGATAATGGTTGCAACGGATAATGGCTACAACAGATAATGGCTGCAACGGAAAATGATAATAATGAGTCATGAATTGAAGAAAATCTAGCCAGCCAGCCAGATGGCGGCTTTATCAAGCAATGAGTGGTCAGTTTATCTGCGAAGTTCTTGGAACCCACAAGAGCTCTTCGGGTTATCGAAATGTACTGTTCTTTGGGCTCAGGTTTTTGAAGCTCTCTGAAGAAAGCTTTGAAATGCGCTAGGACTGGAATATGGCTGGCGCGGGGTTACTAATCTCGTAGCAATGTAGAAGGTTATTACTCTTGTCATGTTGCCTCTTCTTTCGGGCTCAGTACTCTCTTAGCAATTCGGAAGGCTATCCCTCAACTGATTCGTCCACTCAAAATATTCATTACCAGTTTCAGGGTTGTCAACGGAAAGCAAGTCATCTTTATGGGCCCCACCAACTTGCTTCTAACTCTACCAAATGGTTTTGCTCTAGGGAGACATTCCTCGCATTCCAGGAATCGAGTTTGAGTATATCGGTGATTAGAGCCGTACATCCACGGTCAACACCGGAGGGAGATTAGTGTTTTTTCTTATAAGTGCACGTGAGCTGCCGTTTTGGCAGCTGAATGGCATTGTATACATAATTGAGTTGTTACCCTGTTGCAGAAAATAATTTGAATATTACTCTCCGAATTTAGCATGTTAAAATTATCATCAATATAAAAATCAAGCAAACGCACTTAGATATTTCTACCATTCACATTGAAGAAAAACCATGCATATTGAAAATAGCCAGTCATATCATAAAAATCTTACATAATAATACCACTTTTTCCAACATTACGTAACCCATCTTGTCTATATTATTATTCAAAAATGAACGATAAATGATACTTTCGTCTCATTACAAATACCACTGAATTATTCATCGATATATAAGAAATAATTAGCAAATTATGTTCAGTGGAATATTTTCATCTTGACTGTTGAACCCAATTCCTTCTGAGTAATAATTATAGGCCATATCTAAAACAAATTTATTTACTATACAGGTTCGTCATATTCTATCATAAAAATATCATGCAAGCTCAAGCACTCTGAAGTGAAAAAACGTATCTCCTTTTGAATTAATGTGCAAAATGCTACCCTTTCGATAAAAAGTTGGAAATGGCCCGCATTTTATTTGAAGGAATCTTTACATAATACTTTGGACTGTTGATAACAATTTTGAAGTTTTTCAACGATACCTTTGAAGGAACACGTTTTTTGCGGAAGACCCTTCAAATTGAAGGGGGAATATTTTTTAAGGCATTTTAGTATTAGTAAGAGGAGTAAAATAAAGATGGAGAAGTAGAAAGTGAAAATTTTATGTGATAGAATAAGCCGATAGTTGATGAAAATACATAACGTAATGAATACGTGAAACTATGAGTTTTTCATGGAGTTAATCCTATATAACAGTGAAGATTTTATATATTTTCAGTCAAGAAAAATTATTCTCAAAAATCAATCAGTAAAACCCAAAAATGGAAATTTCCAAGATTCAACTCTAAACTACATTCTGCGTGCATAAATCTACTTTGCACGATAAATATAATGATAGACAATATGAAATAAGTTCTGAATCTGATCTTGCAAGATTTTTGAGATATATCATGGACTTATTTTCAATCGTAGGCTTGGAATCAGTTGACGTAGACTACTTCTAATACTGAACTAATACTATCCACCGGATTAACGAATCCATCAGGTAAACATATATTCATATTAAGATCTGCCTCAATCTCAATATATAAAAAGTTACCCTCGTATTCGTTTTATTTACTTACGTACCTGTTCATAATTTCAGGTAAAGGAAAACGGTTTATTATTTGTCACATCGGCAATGAGAATGGGTTTGTTGCTGAAGGGCTGTGGTGTTTCGAGT
>WOGR01008828.1:0-11647 GCA_015342045.1 Leptinotarsa lineolata | reverse complement strand
GAAAGAGAGGATATTGGGAGATCAAGATCTTCAGATGATGTGGTGCTGCAGGTTTTTCTGGGTTTTCTTGCAGCTGAAAAAGCAAATGCGCCACCGGAATCAATCAAGTCGCCCAGAGTGCCAATTGATTTTTTTGTTGTTTCATAATTTGTATTACTTTTTAAATTTATATCATTAGGTGAAAACTGTGAATTGATTAAAAATTTTGTTCTTTGAATTTTTTCATAAAAACTAAGCAAATTTTGTCTTCTGTTTCCCATCACATCAAGCTGACAATATTATATTGAATTTGGAGAAAATTGCTTTCATGCGGACATTTTGAATGAAAATTTTCACTTAAGTTATATTATTGAAAGAAGACTTATATCCTGTCAAATGGACTAGAAAAACACATACGGTTTTACTTAAAATTCTTGAGTGGTGTCCATTTTCGGCTAAACTGGAATAGGTTTTCAACTGTTTTATCTTTAGAAACATCAGTTTCAATATGAACTGAACCCTTGTTTCAAATTTCCTACCCCACAAATAACTAAATGGCGACGTGTATATTGAGAACTGCAAAACATGTACAACAGTAATAAAATCAACCTCCTAATCTTCAAAATAAAATTTGTATATAAAACGTGAAAATCATTTCAAACCAATATGAAATTAGAACACTTTCCATCACTCATTTTTGAGTGGTTGTAAAAAGGTAAGAACTAGCCAGTGATAGTGATATAAATTGCCAAACTGAAGTTTTTACTCAACTTGGATTTCGACTCTGGAATATTATTCTCCTTAACATAGCACAAATGATAAATAATACTTTAAAATTGGATTATTCCGTAGTTAGTAAATGTATCCACTGACGTTTCAATTATACTGCTGTCTTCTCCTAGCTCTCTGCTTGTCAAACCTCAACTCCATCTCCTCTAAAACCTTTGGCGTATAACGAACAACCAATTTAACTGATCCATGTGCTTGCTTCAGAAGCTCGACAGCTTTCTCATGATTCTCACCATCTACAGACTGAAAGAATAATAATAATAATATATTTATACTACAAAAAAAGGTATGCAAGTTTAATTGAAAATTTTTCAAAAATTTGATCAACCAAATAAAACGAATATTTACCAAATCCTTACTTCAGTTAAGAACTTTGATACTCACCACTCCATTCACACTGAGAAGTTGATCTCCTCTCTTGAGTCCACCATGTCTATCTGCCACCCCTCCTGGAATTATTCTTGAAATATAAATAGGAGAGTTTTGTTCTTTTCCACCCATAACATTGAATCCCAGACCTTCATCGGTCTTTGGTAGTTCTACTACTCTGGGATGTGCATGTCCCTCACTGGCTGCGAAGGCAGCCACAGTTGCTTTAGCAGTGGCGGAGGCTCTAACGTCTTGGGACCCTTGAATATCGACCGTTTCATACACATGCTCATACACCTCACGAACAGCATTCAAGAAATCACTCTGCAAAACTTTCTGAAGAGCTGCCAGCTTTGTCGCAGGTACCTCTCCACTTTTCTGCAATTTCTCTAAGAGTTCTATGGATCTTTTTATGTCTGCAATGTTGATAATGAGGATACTTGCTGTATAATATAAATATCTTACCTCTTGATAAAGTTAATGGTTCCCCTATTTGGGCCATTATTATGTGTCTTTCAGATTGGGTGGATATTTTGAATTCTTCTCAAAAATGTTAGAATCAGGAAAACTTGCTAAGTACCCACCGTAATCAGCCTATTAAGTCACCGAATAGAATACCAAAATGACAATTACCAACTCTGCTCTTTACCAGAAAAGTAAACAATTATTCAGTGCCTCGATGACACAGAACACCTTATTTTGACGTGGGACATTTGAGGTGTTTTCTGACGTTTAATCGTATTCAAGCATGTATTCAAAAATTATTCCAAGTGACGTCATTAATACTAAGATTCGCCAGAATGGAATGATTCAAACTACGTTAGATGACAAATTCAATAATAAAAACAAACTTCTCAATTTTCTCTAACCTCAGATAGAATCGAATTTGTGCATACAATAATTTCCCAGCTTTAATTTGTACATCCTTACAACGTATTTGATAAAAAGTTTTCGTCACTTTATAAACTGTAACGATCAAAATAAAGCAGAAACTGACAACTGACGTACCGTGATGTCAAATTTCCGTTTCAAAACCAACCTCACACTAGTTTTAAGTTTTGAATCATCATGAATACGTTTCAAATCATGGTTGATGTGACGTCATCATTTCAACGGCAGAATGAATGTATTTGAATCACAGACGAATACGTTTTGAATAACATGAGCGCCAGAGAACGCCTTTGGAAATTTGATGTTGACATACCGGATTTCTGATTTTTTTCTGTGCCGTCATTTTAAGCAGTAAATTGGGAGTACGAGCGTTTTTTTCATTTGAAAGCCACCTATGAGAAATCGGCCTCATTTCGATTTCATTGACCCACCCTATATAATATACTTCAAAAATAAATTTCTGTGAAATTGTAATAATTTGGCGTCGGATCTGAATCAATCCCTTTATACTCCTAGTGTTCTATAATTATCTCAATCAGTTAATTAAATTCGCACAAGAAAATAAACCGCCCTGTAAATGGGATCGTTAAGCCGAAGGGATTATTTTTTTAATGTAGTTTGGTAGCGCAGAAGTTACTGCCATCAGATCAGAAAAGTTTGAAATCCGTTCTGACCACACAGATTGAAAATTAAGTAGTTTGGACAACAGATGAAATCCTTACCTTTCTATTTCCTCAGAGCGGGACGGCTTAGTTTTGTCACCAGTTATGTCCGTAGAGGCTATGTTCGGCCATGGTTTAAGATTGCATGGACTTTTATGGGTTTGAGGGACTGAAATAATATTGGCAGAGTTTTCACAAACCAACTTTATTGATAAACAAAGTAGGCGCAATAATTGGATAAAACAATTGATAAAATGAATAATAACAAAAATCATTGACTGAAGTTTAAATCTAAACAAAGCAATATTGATACTTATCCCTTACATCTGATTTAATCAACATTACTTGCACTGTGTGCAATTTATTTGAAAAAGAAATATATAATTTTAACCAAGTGGAAACATAAACAAACAAATTTGTAAACATTGACAGGATTATTTCTCTGAAAATCTACTTAACATCACTCAGGACCAGGTAAGTTTTGCCTGAATTCTAATAAATTTGCTAAAAAGCAAAATGAACCACAACTATGAGAGGAACTATCAAGAGACTCACTTAATCGCTCCTCCCTGTATAATCATGGATAAGACAGACACTATAACCTACTAATAATCCTAATAATGCAAAAGAGAACCCGTTTCGTAGATATATGAAAACTTCCAATAATACCTTAGGTGCCAATTCGCAAAAATGTAAAGATATACTTACGCATGCAAAAACATATACAATCTAGATGATAATTTGTAAGATACGCTCACCAATAAAATGTAGATGGACTCTCCTGAGGTCTCCGACAAAACCACTTTTTTCCCAAAACTCACCAAGAACTCGACAGTGTTCCCTCACGCAACTATACTGCCATGAATCGCAAAAAAAAACACCGAAATCACTTCACAAATTCTCTAAATAATTTACCCAGAACTCCGTAGAAAGCCCAACCGTCCTACTTCTGAGTTCGCACGCTACTGACTTTTTACCTCAAGTCAGCTATCCAAATAAAACGCGATTAAATCCCAAATGTCGGGATTACTTCTCGAAAGTTTCTTGAAATGACTAACTCGTATTTCAAGAACTCACGAATTTTCTGACACTCTGCAGAAAATTCAACTGGCCAACTACTTACTTCGTACGCTACTACCCTTTTTCACCTCAAATCACTGAAACCGCGTATAATTAACGATACAGAAGCCCTTGAAGACACAGTGTCTTCAGGGACCTGCTCCTGCGTCAAGAAAACCTGGTCAAAAAATCGAACTGTTCGTAGGTCCGCGTAAGACTGACTTAATTCTTTCTCCCAGCTTTCCAGCTGAATTCTGTTAGGGGATGAAATTCGAATTCTCCTAGAAAAATTCCTGCCAATCAAACAGTCTGAAAATATTTCTTGACTAGCACTCTTAACGTTCTCTACATGTCCGGCGGATAAGAGAATTACCCACAAGAATTGCCGGCATTTCTCTAGTTATTGCTAGCTTTGTACTTTGTATATAGATTATAATACCTTTGTATATAGTCTATATACAAAGATAATACAAAGTTTCTACTGTAGCGATCCTGCTACTGATATATAGATATCTCTGCAATGGTTATTCCTCAGATAAGAGAACTTGTCTAAGGGTTATTCCGATATTTATTATCTGTCTGGAATAACAGGCGCGTTTGTTTTAGTCTCGTCTGTGACACTATGACCTATCAAAAAATAAATTTTGTTTCATTATGAGACATTTTGACACTTCCGTAACAAAATGATGGAAACAATCGCTATACAATACAAGAATGATTTTCGTTAAGACATAAGACGGTAATTGTGACAAACATATTGATTTCTGACGATTCGTCTTTTCTGTCTTTGCTTCCCTTACGGCGCAGTAGACCAATTTCTGATGGTTAGGCTAGGCGTAAATTGGACGCGTGTGAGCTGACCTGCACGATACGCACGTGTCACAAGCGTAGCGTGGATGTTCCGCAAACTGAACGCAGTTTCGAAGTGACAATCGTACCCTTCTGTCCGACAGAGTTGAAAAATCATTACTTTTGTTGAATTCGTAATCAGAATCCGACAATGATGCTGAAAAGGAACTTTTGCTTCATTGTTTGCTCGTTAATAATAAAGTGAAAGTACCCTGCAAATTCATTCCAAATCTTGTTTTTGAATTTTGTTTTCATATAATTAGGATCGCTGGGGGTCATACAACTCTTTGTATGCCCTCACAGCCTCAATCAACTTTTCCTCAACAGTTACTTTGACTTTAAACAATGAACAAGAAAACAAGGTGACGCGAGAGAATTGGCACGACAAACTATGTCTCAATCACTGTGCCACGCGAGGCACATGTCCCGCTAGTCGTGACACTTCGTTTCCGGACACCAACTTGCTATGTTCTATTGGTTTTCATGGGCTACAAAACATGCGCTGTGCTGCGTCACCCACATGCGTTCAATTTGCGCTTAGCTTTACAGTAGAGAATAAACTGTGTTAGGAAATACACGTTAAAAGGTAAGACCCCGTTAGTCTTTAGCTGGCACAAGTTTCGACTACCGAGGGTTGTCGTTCGTAGGGGAGCGACAGCTGGTTAACGGAAAAAAACAGATCTTAAACAGAAACAGATTCATAGAGCAATCAACAATAGGGATGATGCACATCTCAGTTTCAAAATAGTTTGATTTCATCAAGTCTATAAATCCCAATAAAGCTGTGAAAACAACTTGAAAGTACAAATAAAACTTCAAAATGCCGAACTTTTAAACCTGTCAAACAACGTACCCCTGGCTGGACACATGCTTAGTTATAATTTTTCACGGAAAGGGCTATTCAGCTGTAAAAATTGAAATATACGGTACTTTTTAAAAGGATCGGGTTTATTATTGGTGAACATGAGTTAGAAATAAAAAGTGTTTACTCTATCATTATTCATCGAATTGATTGTATTATTATTAAGTAGGCAGGTTTTTCTGAATGTTCACAAGATAACCAGGAGTGGCGCTAGCCTTCGTGGGAAATAAAGTTTAAACTGTAGACTAGTTTCAAATTTGAATATTTCCATGTTGAAAAAAAAGGGTTGAGAAATTTCTTCCACTACTTGAGGGCAATAACAATTTGTTTGAATAAAAGAAATACATGCGGGTTCCCTAATGTAAGTTGAAAACTAAACTGTTTCCACATGAAATAAATTTTAGTTTGAGTAAAAAAATCTTGCAAGCAGTTTTTTCATAGTTTCAGTTTCTACTGATGTCATTTCTATAACACACAAGTACACCTACCCGATGTATTGATATGTATAAAGGGTTCTTGAGTGACTTCGAAGGTGGTTGAAATATACGAATTAATATGAAATAAACTATTTGAAATGTATAATTTCCAAAATCTGACAATCCTATAAAATTATTTGACAATTACAAAACTTCGTAAAATAACATTTCCCAGTAACCGAAAAATGTAGTCTAGTCAATGCATATCATTTTCCAACATTCTCCCACCTTGTGTCTTGGTACAAAGTGACAACTGGACTGTAAAATGCTAAAATCCAAATCTTGCAGGAGGCTTCACCTTTCTTCCACATCGTGTCACAATCAGCGGTCTGCTACCAGTAGCCACAGGAACATTATGGTCTTCTTTCAGTTCTTCGTTTTTTGGCTCCATAGACTCAAGACTCTCTTGAATTTCTCTGTGAATATCTAGCTCTTTCAATTTCCCAGTGACCAAAAAATATAGTCTGGGCAAATCATATCATTTTCCAACAATTTCTGACCTTAGGGAGTTACTGTATACAGTGCTTAGGGAAAAGAGTAGCAGTTCAAATAAGCTCATTCTTAGTTTTTATCTGTAGTTTTCTTATCTATTCTAAGGTTTTCATGGATAGGTAGGATATTCGAGATTGTTTTGTATAAATATACAAGAATTTTCTCAATAGGTGTTTTATGTACTGAGATGAGTTTTGAGGAATATGCCCAAATATTTTTTTCTTCACTTTGATAGTATACCAGAAATTTGGATTTCATAATTAGGTAACGAGATGTTGAAGTTGCTTAATGGTAAGTTTTTACAATTAAAACAAAAGTTCTATAAACTTCACATTTTATTAGTCAATAAAATGTAGATAACAATCCACTCAAAAAATACATTTTCTGACATAAAAAATAATACCAATATAAAATACCGGGAATGAGAAGAGGAACATTCAATCCTAAATGATTCAGTGTTATACTTAAACGCAACAGCGGAATGTTTTTTCATACAAACTCATACAAAAATAAATAATTTTTTCGAATGTCCTACATTTTACAGAAGAGCTTTGACTTCGTCGTAAAATACTAATACAAGGGCAGCCCCAGTACCTCTGAGTACATTGGATAGGGCACCCTTGAAAAATGCTTTAGGTCCTTCATTCTTAGCAATTTTCACCCAACAATCGAGAGTATTCTTGTACATAATGTCACCCTTGGCACGACCAGACTGCATCATCATACGTCTCCTCACAGTATCGAATGGATAGGAAATAATTCCGGAAACACTTGTTACGGTCTGCAAATAAATATAAAATGTTGAGACTTTCAATCAAAAATCATTTGAGATTATAAAAATATCACAAAATAAATCAGTAAATGGGTAGTGGTAATCTAGAGTCATCAAATGAGGCTCAGCCAAGAGTATAACATCATTTGTATAAAAAGTTCATTTCAATTCTCTTTCAGACAGAAATGGAACTTATCGCGGAAAATTGGGTACTATACTGCCATTAAACATGGCACTATATGGAGAGCAATATTACTGGATTATGTCATGGATGTACACAGTATTTGGACCCAGACACAAATTGATGTCAATTATTTTTTCTTAAAACCATACAAAATTGTATAGGAACTAGTATAAAAATATAGACGAGCTATAACTGAAATTCTAGGCCCCAAGAAAAATCAACAGAATACAAGGATTAAACTAGACAATTTGTATGTTTAATAAACCAATATTTTCGGAAGAGCTACAGACCTGAGAATTTTTTGCAGAAAGATTCATTACATGTATTTATACTGAAAAAAATGTGTCGATTTAATTAACAATATGATAAAACTACCCTGATTTGTGAAGAAGAAATGAAGCGATACCCAAAATTTTTCCGATCCTATTACAAAAGTAAACTACAGTTTTGGATTAACGATAAATCATACTTTTATATAGCATCCTTTTCTTCTACCAAATAAAAAGGAAGATAAAAACCGCCTAGGTTTGCCTTCAATCAAAGAAATTTCTTGTTGATACTTTGCACTCAATACTCAAATATACAAACTCATGCCATCAGTAATTTCTTAGATTTTGAGGTCAACTGATGTACTACTATGGTTTTTGATAGTTTACAATGTTCACATGTTATTTACTGAAGGGTTTATAAGATTTCTTCTTTTCTACTACACAAATAGTCGTTTTCACTAATCAACTGTAAGCATGTCATATTTCACAATAAGTTAATTTCATATCGTAATTATTAATTGTAACTTCAAAGTGCTGAGAAATTTTATTAAACTTGACCCAAAACCTATACATGCGAGTTTTCAGTATTAGCAAATTTTAAAAATGAAAGCAATTCTTTATCGAAAGGTTGTGATGGTTCTAGCAATAGACAATAATTTCGTTTTCATTAATTCTTGACTTATATCAGATGCAAAAATTGATGAGGTATGTATTTATCGACCCATATTCATTTTGAAATTATAGATAAAAAACTAACTCAAAAAAATATAGTATAGAAATTGTATTGCTATTAGAGAAAACAAAATCAGGGCTGGTAGTACCAACCTGTAGTACCAACTTTTTGTCTGCTACTGTGGCAGATATCTACAGTGGTGTATTCGAGGATGAAGGTACCAAGTTATTTTTGACGATGGCTTACCAGCCCGGATTTTTGGTTGTTAGAGCCTATGTTCTCAAATTATATTGCTCTTTTGTAATTGTGAGCTTCCCTGTTCAGCTTTTTTACATACATTTTATTAAAGTTTTATACTTACTTGGGCAATGATGAAGGATATGATAAACGGTGTGTTTTTGGGATCTGGTAACATTCCCTTGGCAGTATCAAAGAACCCAAAGTATGCTGCACGGTATATAATGATACCTTGTACAGAGACTACAAAACCTCTGTACAAACCAATGGGTCCATCAGATTTGAACGTCTTGACAAGGCAGTCGATTAAACCTGTATACTGTCTTTCACCGGCATTCTTGCCTACATCAGCTCCAAGACTGAAAATGGAAAATAATATGATCTAGTGTCGGCTCTGAATTTGATCAAATTGTGCTAAGTATTGCATCAGTAAATGGGTAGTGGTAATCTAGAGTCATCAAATGAGGCTCAGTTCAATAAAGAAGCATCATGTGAAAATACAATTTGTTTTTGTTGATAATGATTTCAATGGAATCATATAATGATCTGAAATTACAACTCACCGCGTTCTGGCATAATCAAGAGGGTACACAAAACAGAGTGAGGTAGCTCCTGCAGCACCACCGGAAGCCAAATTTCCAGCAAAATACCTCCAGAATTGCGTACGTTTGTCAACTCCTCCCAAAAATACTGATTTGTAAACATCCTTGAAGGCAAAGTTCAAAGCCTGAGTGGGGAAATATCTGATGACATTTGCTAAATTACCCCTCCAGTAGCTCAATACACCTTGCTCTTTTGGGATACGAACAAAGCAATCGATCATACCTAGAAAAATATGGTGTTGATTACACACAGTAACAAAATTTGAAAATACATTAACTCATCCAGAAATGTCAGTAAATGGGTAGTGGTAAAGTTATAGTCATCAAACTTGGCTCAGCCACTCGTGAAACATCATGCAAAATATATTAGCAAATAAAAATTATTTGTTAGGCTAATGACCTCCAATGTCAAGACTCCAGACAAAAAAAATATTAATTTCTACATGAAATAGGAGGTATATTTGCAGCTCAGTTATCCTAAAGGAGTTCTGATACTACTCAGTTGAAATTTTTAGCATAAATGAATATGTTGAATGTGGTTCCTTATTACAGTGAAACATTAGATTCAGGGCTCCGAAATGTGTACTTTCTACCTGTTCCCAAATACAATTAGTGTCTGTAATGGCAAACTTAATAAAGTCTGGGAAAATGTTACATAAGACAATTCATTCAAATACTGAATGTACTAATGTTTTTACTTTGGTTAGTTAGAATAAATGTATGATCTAAGTTTGTTGTTAGATAAATGCATGTAGAACAAATTTCAACACTATGAAAACTAACTGTATTTAAAAGAAATATCTTTTAATGATTTGAATATTGTATCAAACAAAATTAAATGGTCCTAATAAATTCCTTTATTATTTCAGTAAAATAAAACAAGACCCAACTCAGCAGTCAAGGTAAAAACTTCATAAAAACGAAAATATTTTAGAAAAAAAATTTTCTCCCCCTTTTGTAGAAAAAACAAACTGAAAGATGTAGATTTCTACATACTTCGAGGAATTTTGAATACTACTAAAAAATTTAAGTGAACATGAGAAAAAAAATAAAAAATAAGAACTTTCGAATGCCAACATCGCTCCTGATATCTAAATTGACTAGAACAGTATCATTGTGCTAATTTTGTAGACCTGTCAGAAGTCTTTATTCAGACTACATAGGAATTTCAGATCTGACAAAAGAGAATTTGTTCCCGTTATCAAATTGTTGTAGCTGCCTACAGTTGTCACCTATTTTGAGATTTCAGAAAAATAACCCCACATTTATTAATCATATTTTTATTGATGTTTACAACTAGCTTTTTTGTGATGAAGTGAACCTGTCTCCTCCCTGTACCAAAAACTATTTATTCATCTGATTAAAGGTGAATTTAATACTCAATTAGCAAACGAAAATCATCAGTTATAAGTTGAACTTCCCACTTTGTAATAAGACATAATTATGCGAAAAAATTACTATCATCAGGAAACAAAGTGAGAAGTAGAAGTTGGACAACTTTCAACTTTTTGTACTTTAATTGTACCAAATTTTTCACTAGTATGTAGACAGAAGAAATGAGAAAATAATTGAAACCCTAATTTATCAAATTTCAGATGTATTGATGTTATAAAAGAGTTTCAAAGTCTATAGAAGTGACCCAAGTCTATGTTTGTTTTCTGGTTAGTTTCATCATTTTGTCCATCTTGAGATTTTTCTACAATTCTTGAAAACAAAATTAATTAAGCTTGTTATGTAAAATACGTGAAATATTGCTATGATTCCTGGGCCAACGCGCATTTTGATTAGATCAGATTCTAGAAATTCTTAGAGTGATGATGAAAAAAATACACAAAACACACATACAAAAGGGAAGCGGAAAATTAGCACAAAAAGTAGTGCACCCGACTCATAATCAGAGACAATAGGTTTGAATCCAACTTCTAAAAGAAACTTTTCTCGGGAGAATTTTTCTAGTTTAAATTGGAAATAGCAATGATGCTCCCTAGGTGTCTCGAGGAAACATTGCCTAACCAAAACACAAGGCTACTGAAGTCCTAAGCACTTGTGTATACTATTGTGACTCTTCAATTATGAATACATGAATAATACTGCTTCTGCTACTTGCTCCTTGTTAACCCATTAATACCCACCGTATGATTTATCATACGCAAAACACGACTGAGATTGAGGTTAGATTAAGTTCATGCTACAGCACCCGCAGTTACTTTATACTTAAATATGAACTAAAGTAGTACATAAAAAGTGTCTAAATTACTCGAACTAAATATAAGTGTTATTTACTAGATCCTAAGACAATTTGATTTTGGAGGTAATTAGTTTGTTTAAAAAAATGAGTAACGGGTGAGTTTTTGGTTATGTACACCAGTATTCTAGATATTTTAACTTATTATTATACATGTTATTTATTTGGTATAGTAGGCATTAGTTGCCGTCCATATTATTGTAAAAATGTTTGTATTTTTACTACATAGCGTTAGAT
>WOGR01008827.1:0-11648 GCA_015342045.1 Leptinotarsa lineolata | reverse complement strand
AAAACCCACTCTCACGGGACAGTATCTGAACCACTAATCCAAGCACCATCAATCGACTTAAAGAGAAATCATCAAGACTCTAGTAGATTGTGTTTTCAGACTCTACAATACGAATGAAGGTCTGGAGAAAGAACTAGGCATCATCAAAAATTATCATCAACGGAATGGGTACTCCAAAGTGATGGTGGAACAGACTTCAGCTACAAGACAGCAAGAACTTCGCAAGGAAGAGAAGCCGTCACAACCAGTGCTTGCACTTCCCTACATCAGAGGATTATCGGAAAGGATTAGAAGAATTGATTCCAAGTACACCATCAGAACCTGCTTCAGATCCGGAAACACTATCCGTAGCAGCCTTACGAAAACCAGGCCACCAAACTCGGACTGTGATTCTAAGAATTACATTTACCGGATACCCTGTGAGTGCGTAAAATCCTATATCGGTGAAACCAAGAGGCCATTGAAAGTCCATATTGCCGACTACAAAAAATACACAGCGATGGGAAACCAGTAAATCAGAAATAGCAGAGCATCTTTGGACTCATCAACATAACATCAAGTGGTCCCAAGCTGAAATCAAACGCAAGGAGGAACACTGGTTCAGAAGGAAATTCAAATAAGCCGCATATATGCTATCCAACAACGTATTCAGCCAACCTAGCGTAGAGATACGCAATATATGGAAACCCATAATCAAGGAGAAAATGGCCAACTCCCGCCAAATGGTTATCCCCCGCTAAACCGGTGAAGCGGAGAAAGAAGATAAGTGATAAGTGAAAGGAGGGGATAAGTGGAAGCACGCAAAAGACCCATAAATAGTCATCTCTCGGAGAAATTAGTCCAGTCATCACGCGAAGACGTTTGTGGATACTAACAATCGAAACGTCGTGAAGCAACGTTACTTGAAATCGCCTAATTTTCAATAGTATCAATTTTTTTTTTCGTTCAGATTCTTCAATTTTTTCAACTTGTATCTCACCATAATTTCATTTCAGGTTTTTTGCTTAATATATCTGCTTCTTTCAGCAATTTTTCAATTTTCAATTGTATTGGTTATTTCAGGGATTTCAAATCATTTTATACATCAGGCAATAAAATTCCGAACTGATAAAATTCAATCAGTCTTCTCATTCCATAGTTGTTGTGGCAAATGCTTTAGCACTTGATGATATAACAGTTTTTTCCAATCACTCGAAAAATTATGCTCAGCAACAAGGTGCGTGCATGAGCTTAAAATTTTATAGTTGAAAAATCAATCGAAGAATCACCTTCAATTGAATGTATTGACTGTTATTCCACATAAACTGCTAAAAAAGTAAATACATCACAATACAGTAATTTACTTTGTTCGCTAATGGGTGCCCATGCTGGTTATATCTTAGAAGATCGAAATGTCAATTTGATAAATTTCTAAAAACACTATTCCACTCAGATTGTCACCTTCGACAAAAATGCAGTATTGAAATACGGAAATAGAAGAATAGAAATAGCACAATCAATAAAAAAAACGTACTAGCCGCTGTTTTCTGAACATTTTTCTTCAGAAACAAATTATCGATTGAAGTGTTACTCAAAATTTATCATTGTATCAATCGAAAACAACTTCAGTGTTGGTGCCACGGTTGATATAACTGAAATAACTGATATAATGTTGACATTAAAATTCAATCTGCTCCTGAGAACTCAATTTGATAAATGATGTAGGAATATCCACTCAGTGTTTTTGCGATAAAACAAGATACACGAATCCAAGAACCAAGCAAAACATCCGACGCTATTTCAATGCGAGTTCTGTTTTTAGGTCATCAATAAAATTTTCTCCACGATCCAAACATTCCTCTGGGGGGCGTGACAATGGCAAGCTCTCGGAGTATATCGTTCTTGTGTGTCGAGTTGCCGACTGAAATTATTAATCGACAGTTTGAACCGAAAATGTTTCCAGGAACATCATGAAAATCCAGCGTCAGTTTATGATTGATGAAATAACATTCTCGAAGTCACCTCATTTTCGTCGGAGATGAATGATAAAGACTACGTTACAGCTATTTGAAGCCTGTGTAGATTTCAAAGTTTAGTTGAGAAGTGCTTCTTTTCGAACTTTTTCCAGCAGTCTCCGAAAATTATGGTTGAGGTGTCATTCGATTCGGAATAGCGTCTAGAAAGTTTTTGAAAACGGACGACTTCCGAAAATGAAAATTGCAAGAGTTATAAACAATTTAGTGAAGAATAAAAAATTGGTTTAGTTTTTTGGAAATATCTCAAAAACTTATTGAGGTTTTTAAAATCGAAAACAAGATTCGAAAAGAGGAAGAAATTTTTTATGAAAAAGTCTTGACTTCCAGAAGTGTAGGACCAATATTTATAATTTTCCTGAAGTCCTGAAAATGAGCTCGAAATCGGGTGTTTAGCCGCGCGTAAACCATGCCTGTTTCAGCTATTTTTACAAAAAAACTTTTTCAGCGTATGAAATATATAAATTAAGGGATGAAAAAATTCAAGCATATACTCAAAAGATAAATGAACAATAATCTATCGGAAAAAATTTTTTATTGCAATTATTCGATTTATTCCCAACTAAATTATTGAAAAAGTGTGCTCATTCACTTTTCTACCGTACTTATCATATTTTTATCATTTGTTCGGAGACAGGAATATTTTCAGATCGAATGAAGCTGGCAATAGTGTTACCACTTTATAAAAAGGAAAAAAAAACGATATGGGTAATTATAAGCCAATCAGTTTGTTGACAGTTTTTTCTAAGTTATTCGAAGTGATCATATCTATTAGAATTTTCAATTTCTTTAATGCCTTTAATTTGTTCGATGATTTTCAACACAGTTTTCTCAAAAGAAAAAAAAAAGCATTGTTTGATTTCATAGACGAAATTTATTCTTTACTAGAACAAGACTCTATGACTTGTGATGTTTTTCTCTACCTGAGTGAAGCTTTTGACTGTGTGGACCATTCTGTTTTATTACAAAAGTTGTGTCATCATGGTATTAGGGGTAAAGTTTAAGATCTCATGAAATCGTATCTGAGCAACAGAAAACAAAAAGTTTGCATTAAACATCAAACAGAAGTTTTTCACTCTGACATAGCTGAAATCCATAAAGGTGTTCCACAAGGAAGTGTGCTAGGTCCTTTGTTTTTTATCATTTATATGTATAAACAATTTTCAGGAATTTTTGAAAATACTAGCACCAAACTCGTCAGTTAGGCTGATGATTCCAATCTTGTTACACCTCTTGACTGCCATATGAATTTGGAAAGTGATGTATTGAATGTTGTTTCTACATCCTCAACATATTTCATTCAGAACTAACTTCTTTTGAATACAGCCAAAAGTGATTGTATAGTTCTCAGAACATTAATACTTCCATTATTATTCCAGAGTATGTGAACATGGGCCCTGAAAAGTACAATTTTTCATCATGTACAAAAATGTTAGGGGTGTATCTAGATGACAAATTGAACTTTGACGTACATATTGAGCATCTTGCAAAAAACTGGCTATCAAATGTTATGCAATTAGAATTTTGAGAAGTCACTTGAATACTGCTGCACCAAAAACAGCATACTATGGAACCGTATATCCTTTCCTCAAATACGGAGTTATGTTCTGGGGTGGAAGCATTAACTTGGAAAGCATTTTCATTATGCAAAAACGTATAATCAAGAATATGCTTTACATGAACTTAACAGACTCCTGTCGCTAAATTTTCAAAAGTAATAAATGACTTACTTTATATGGGATCTATATTTATGTTTGTGTTATTTTCATTTATGACAACAAATAAAAATTATTTATTCATAAAAACATCCACGAGTACTATACTAGGAACAATTCGAACCTCGTTCTTCCTAAACATAGACTAAGAAATACAGAAAGAGGTCCACGCTATATGGCCATCAAACTATACAATCATCAACCACTGACAATCAGAGAAGAAGGCAGACGGCATACTTTCAAAAATCTTGTTTTCGATTTGTTGTGTAACATGGAACCGTATTCGATGCAAAAAAAATTTATGGCAACTTCATGACAATTGCAGAAAACAGAAGATGGATAAATATTAGTATTAGTCATCAAAATTTTCATAATCGTTACAAATATATGCGAGATTTTATTTTCATTTTCATTATATTTCAATATCTATATATTTTAGACAAATGGGTTTATATCTGACGTACACTTATCTTATTTTTTTTTCTCCTATTTTTCAATATTAAGTTATCAACCTGTGATGATCTTTTGTTATCTTCTGTTGTATTTTAGTTATATATTTATACCTTACTGATTCAAGTTTTCATATGTTCAATTCGAAAACTTCAACAAATCTATCTATCTACAATAATAACCTTCCACTTCAGCAGATTCTCTATTGATTTAGCTTTGTTTATTTTTCAGATTGTGGAAGGTTATGTACCCAATAAAACAGTAACAATGTATATAGCTAGTTTCATCCCGATACTTAATAATAAATAATGAACATACTGAACTCATGTTATTGTAAGATTTTCACAACATTTGCAAAATCACAAGTGTTTCACTATACAATAGCTTGTATTATATTGGTATTAGGCACGCCTGAAGAAGCTACGCTATAGTGAAACACGTGCTACATTTTTGTAAACTGCGATTTGAAAGCCTCACAAAAAAGTGTTATTCAATACTTTTTGCTGAAATCAGTGTCAGACATTTACAGTTGTCATTGAAAATTTCTGAGAAACCTTTGGTATCATATGAATATTTTTTTCAATATAAATTATCAACAAATTCATTTAGCGCTATGTCAAACTTTGAAAAGTTCAACCAGCTAACCCTATATAATTTTCCATTGTTGACCTACCCATTGAAAAAAACGTTCCTCGTCTCAGAACAATAATTTAATAATGTTCTATGTGATAAGTCATAAACTGAATGAAAAAATGTTAATGCCACCTTTATGTCAGTCTTAGAGATGGATCAGAAAAACTTTGTATCGATGTTGACAATCACACAAGTAACTGATAGAAAAAGTATTTTCAATCGGACATTTTGGTTTCATCATGATAGCAGATAATTCGTCAATAAACCATCCATATATTATGTGGATGATTTATTGGATGATTTTATGACGCAAAACTTACCTGATTATTGAACCATTTGTATGTAGACAATGGGCGTCTTTGACTGTTTTGGGTAGTCGGAACAACTTCCTTGTTTCCGGCTATCAGTTACGATAATAACACAATCATTAGGCATATACTCAGTCACTATTTACCTTAATTTATTCAATTATCGTATTGCGGTGTATGGTTTGACAATTGTGTTTTTCATAATGGGAGTGAGAATCACAAAAGAGTGAGAATTATGTCTCTGAATGGTATCGTCAGAGAATGGGTTTGATATAACGAAATCATCACTGCAACTTTTCATTCCCATCGACGTGTTCAGATTCTGAATATATTGACGATTATGCTGGTTGAACAAAATAAAGATTAACTTATAGAATCACAGTGAATTCCTTCAGTACTTTCATGAGCAACTGGGGTCTAGGAATGCCGTGGAGAACTAGCTGGCAAGAATATATCGACTATATACTAGGCTCCAGGACATGCAGGTACATAGGCATGAAGAATCTGATGAGTGTGACAAACACTGATCGTCAACTCCATATATCGATCCTGAAGCATTTGTTGGTACGGAATCATATCAGAAAGGTCTATGAGAAACATAAAGAACCGGGAAACATATCCAGAAACACAAGGGTGAACCTTCATAAAAAGACTGTTAAAAAAGAGAACTGAAGATAAGACTCTGATTGTGAGAAAATCCCTGCTTCAACGAAGCAGACTCTTTGAATATCTCAACAAACTTTCGAAATACAATGAGACATCTTTAAAAAAATATTGGTTTCCATTTGAAAAAATTGAGTTATGGCCAATCTCAACTAAATATAACGAATAGGTATCATTGAAAACACTTAGCAAATCTTTCATGATTTCAGATTTGTCATCTGTCGAAACCATCCCGTTACATGAAGTTTTAGAAACATAAATATCATATATTTGTGAATTAAAAAATTCACAAATATAAAAAGTGTTTCACTTGAAATAAAAAAATTGTGGTCAATATTCTTTACATTTCTAAGACTAGATTTTTACAATCGAATGACGTACATTTTTTCCATACCAGAACTATAGCACCTTTTTTCGACTCGCGTTTCAGGTATAAGTGAATTCAAGTAAAAGGTTTGAGAAACCCGCGTCAAGAAAGAGTGCTACAGTTTCGGTGTGGGAAAAGTGTTTTCAATAGATTCCTTTTACGCCGGAGGTGAAAATTTTACCTATCCATCCATATTTATTTAGTTTATTTGAATCATATCCCTTAAATTCGGTCTGGCGCCCAATACGCGTGCAGTCATTTATATCTAAAAAGCTTTTCAGAACTGAGTTCTAAAACGAGAATGGATATATCAATATTTTAACACTTTATTTTTTATCATACTCAAGAAGTTACAGAACGTATTTTTCAGGAAATGCCTTTGAAAAAATAGCCGACAAAATACATTACATAATAATCTTCATGATTTTTTCGATTGAGGTTAAAATTTGTGATTGGTTCAAACTTAAATCCTGATTTTCTGATTTCTTGTGATATTTAACACTTCGAAAAACCTGAATTAAATATATTTTCAATAAACACTCCCTTCTTATGAAGGAACTTGATCAATTTGTCACTAATTGCTTTCCACCGGTCGTAAATTAATGACATCATCACAATAACCGATATCACATATTTCATTTGTTCATTAATGAAAAAGGTAATAGAAAGTAATTGGCTACAATCTTGTCAATCAATCTGCTTTTTAATGAAGCATTGTTGAACTTTACAATATACCTGGTGATCCAAAATTTATTTTGTTTCAAATTCTTATACAAACATTCATAATTCAGTGTCATCACTTTGGCGGCGTGAAATAAGCACATGAATTTTCTTCTCACTGATACTGGATATGAAAAATTGATGGCAAAAATTTCGTATATTCGATACATCTTAAATAACTTTACTTTTTCTCATACATCTTTGTCACTGATAAAAATTCAATTATTATAATAGCGTTGTAGTTTACCAATTTCACAGAAGTTGAGATTTTTTATGCAAATGTATCTAAAAATCCTCAAGATCCTCCAAGAGTGGTGTCTGTGCAAAAAGTGTTGATCCAATTTTTTTTAAATTGCTGTAGGTTATATCCATTTGGAAAAACGATCAAAGAAGAGAAAATTAATTTTAGTTAAATTGAGAGTTACTGATATACAATATCGTATGTCATACACTTAGTTGAAATATTTTATTAATTGTAGAAAGTAAAAGAAACAGGCTGGACGCTTCTGAACTGAGGAGCCGGTTCTGAACTATTCAAACATTTTTCATATTCCATTTACAGTCGCTGGAAAAAAAAACAAAAGTTTTCATCATGTGAATATTATCACATCATTTTGTATCAATGATCTTTCAAATAAAACTATAATTATCAATAAACCAATTGCGATTTTAGGTATATGATTGTCAAATGTTGGATAAGTACTTAAGTATGTGTCATATTTCTTAATCGATTAAAAATGATAAATTTTTATATATTCGAAATCATATCAAGAGATGATAATGCATATCATACCTAGTCATAACATAGACTGAAGATTCCATCACATCGAATTTTTGAATAATCAGCAATAATAATGCAAACTACCATGTACTCCTTATAATAAGATTGTGTTTACTGATGTTGTCAGGCATCCATAACAACGGACATTTACAGCAACTGTTTTTAATTGATATAAAGATTATCAGCATCATATTTATGTTGTTTGCATTGATTTTTTTTATTTACTAAAAAAAATGCATTATTCATTGTCTAGGGTTAGGTATTAGCGATGGAGAGATATATCACCTTTCAATTTTAAGATTATTATTGATTTAATAGAATGTTTATATCCTCAACTTGCTTTGACAGCTTATAACTGAGTCTTTCAAAAGCATACAATAATCATTTAACAGTTATGAGTTTATATCGCATATTTTGCACATTTGTCCATCATTACCAGCTGAAATATTCATGACCAAATTTCATGTGCCCAAGTCGGAGCCTAATAGTTGCTATCTATGGAATTTATAGACGATTTTCCTAGGAGTTATACATCAGGAGTTATACATCAGATGGTTTTCGTGTCCAGAAATTATTCCACGTGCTCTTCATGATCAGAAGGTACTAAACTTACCAATATGGTGGAATCAGTTGCTTTCAGAACTGCCTTCTCTACACTACGATCTATCATTTCATTACCTGTTTTTTCTTCGTCATGGTACCCATAATATTGCAATATATTTTGCTAGTTGTAGATGGTAGAGTTTCAAATTTCCTAAAAGAAAAATTTGTTCAGGCCAGTCTCAACTTACTACACCTACAACTTAATGGAGTGACACCTATTAAAAAACAACTACTCCCCTGGCTGATACCACGAAGGGTGTTGGATTATATCCGACTGGCCTGAACAAATTGTTCTTTTAGAAAATTTGATTTACATCCAGTCTTCAAGTATGCTCACTCACTTTGTGTGGTATAGTTTGCTTGTTATAAGATTGGAAGTATGGAACTCAACGAACTCGTGATAATGACAAAAACCAAAACATGTCTCCCGTGCTGCTGGCTGCTGGTGTGTGATTCGATTTTTTTGTGAGAAGTGTACTCGGAGGTGTAGATGAACATGGATCGAAGCAGGCTGTTCGAATATTTTAAATACTCTCAAGTATTCTGCGGATTCAGTTTCATCACTTTGGCGGCGTGAAATAAGCACATGAATTTCCTTCTCACTGATACTGGATATAAAAAAATTGATGGAAAAAAGTTTCATATATTCGATACATCTTAAATAATTAAATAACATTACTTTTTCTCATACATCTTTGTCACTGATGAAAATTCAATTATTATAATAGCGTTGTAGTTCACCAATTTGACTCACTTACCTGAACACTTAATGTGAATTCGTGGATCTTCAAAACATTTTTAACACAAAATTTTGCAGAATGTTCTAGGTTCTACACCATTAGAAATATTTTTCGAGTTCCTCTTATTTATTGATCCATCAAAAAGTGTTGAAGGTAGTTTTTGAACAATTTCTTCCAACGCTAATGCTGCCAAAGAAACAATTGTTCGACAATTGAACCCCTTTTCACAATATCGAACAATTGTGAAAAATGTATTGATTATATTGTTTTGTTTCAGGTACGTACGAACAATTCTACCAGTCAATTTCCTATTGGTAAGTGTTACTATAGGGTCTTCCAACAAGGACATCGGAACTTTGACAATTGATAACGGCCATCTCGTTGAAGCTACGTCTGCAAATAATAAAATAGTTTTATCGAAATGGGTGTTCTGTTCGGGCAACGTACCGCGCGCTTCGCCAATTTTACGATCACCTTAATCGTCCTACCTAGAGGACTATTCGCATTGTATTGGATAAAATTGAGTCCACTGGTTCAATAAATAATTGACCGACACCCTTATGTCGACGAAATACAAGATCCGCCGAAGATATCGCTGATGTCTGTGAGAGTATGCAGGGTAATCCGAGGCAGTCGATTTTACGTCTCTCACAAGAACTCGACCTTTTGCAGACCACAACTTGGCGAATTTTGCGTCGTGACTTGGGCCTGGACCCGTACGTGAACAAACAAAATTTTCGAATTTAGGGTGATACCAATCCACATAAGATCCAAGAGCGTCCACTGCATCCCGAAAAGTCACTGTTTGGTAGGGATTTTTTGCTGGCGGCTTCATCGGTCCATATTTCTATGAGAACAACGTTGGCCAGGCCATCACTTCTTTTGGCCTGAATTGGATGATCTGGACACATGTGGTTTCAACAAGACCGCGCTACGTGCCACATAGCTCATGCCACATTGGATATTCTGCACGAGCGATTTGAGGGCATGGTTATCTCACGTGGAGGTGATGTGAACTGGTCACCGAGATCGTGCGATTTGACCCCGTTGGACTTTTTCTTGTGGGATTTTTGCAAGTCGCAGGTGTATGCGAATAAGTCACAAACCACAGAGGACCTCAAAGCCAGCATAACCCATGCTATCGGTCAAATTCGGCCTAATTTATGCGCCAGAGTATTGAAAAATTGGACGTTTCGGATGTGCTCCACCCAAAAAAGCCGTAGCGGACATCTGAACGATGTTATAATTCACACATAATGGCGTCAAAAGGTCTCTCAAATGAATAAAAACAATTTGTTTCATTCAAATTCAAAGATAGGGAGCGCTTAATGAAAGACCGTTTATAAAATTGTTATCAATGCAATATAATTAATGCAGAAAAACGAATGAGAAAGAAAATCATTGAATGCAAATACATCATATGAGATGATTCGTAAATCCAATTAAACTTCTGGTAAGGATTGTCCAGATTACCAAAAGATAACAATTGATTTACCCCTCTTTCTTTCGATCGAGCGATTATCTGGTTTTGTGCCCTGCATCTAGATTTCTCGCTGAATTAATCCACTCTTATTGAAATTCCACGCTGAAGTGATTAAAAGTGTCTCCGGTCAGCATGTATGTGGCTTCTTCAAATTTTATCTTCGAACCGGTGTCCCTCACTATAGATAATCTAAGTTTCAGACCACCTGATGTCATGTTGGTGGATCCAGACATGCCTCTCTATTCCCGACCTGAACTATAAATAATTGAATTATTAGTAACTTCGAATCATAAAGTTATCAACAGAAGACGTAAATCGTCATGAATTAATTTGGTTTGAAATATTTTTCTTTTTTGTTGCCACTATCACATTTTTTTCTCATTTTCGTATTTATGACACATTGAATATTCAGTGTTACTATCTTTATTTGGGTTTGAAGTCCGTCGTAATTTGCAACTGCATGGGTGGCTGGCTTATTCAAAGGTTTGATAAAATATTTCAATGGAATTTAATTCAGTAACAAAGTAATGAAAATAATGAAAGAAACATTATAAATGAATAATAAATAAATAAATAAAAATTTATTGGTCTCTTCAACTATCTACAACAATAGATAAGACAAGTTAGTACTACATGAAATTCAGTTGACAAAATACGAAAATTACAAAAATAATAAGAAGTTATTACAATAATGATTGACTGAAATTATGAAATCCTTCGATATTATATCAAGACAGAAAAGATTCAAATTCCTCAACAGTGTAAAAGCATTCTCCAACTAGGAGCTCTTTGAGTTTACGTTCAAAAACACCCGGGGATCCTGCGTTTTTTATTTCTTGTGGCAGTCTGTTGAAAAAACATCAACCTGCATTAATGGGAGATTTTTTGTGATATGAGTGTTTCGGCTTGTTCAGTTCGATATTATGTTTTTTTCTAGTGTTGTAGGAATGCAAGCCACTGTTAATGGAAAATGAATGTTTGTTGTTGAGAATATATGTTAAAAGTTTCAACAAATAAATTGACGCTACCGTAAGGATCCGTTTTGATTTGAAGATCTGTCTGCACGATTGACGACTATTAATGTTAAAAATGAGCCTAATGATCCGTTTTTGAGCAATAAAGATTCTTGTGATATCTGAAGCCTGACCCCATACTATAATATTGTATGAAATT